>OY987305.1:28110494-28325494 GCA_963920635.1 Pseudeuparius sepicola
AAAAAACTATTGTAAGTAGGTATCCCCCAAATCTCTAATTTCAGATTTTCGTTCCAAGAGTTCACCCTGCATAATATTTTGAAAAATCCCAGGCTCTTTTAATCTGGTAATTGTCAATACACAACATTTTTTAATGTTAAAGTTAAGGCTATTCTTAATACTCCATTCAAATGTTATTTACATCTTTTTGTAACATTACACAGTCATAAACTAATTACGATGCGGGAGCGACATAATAAATTTTTAAAAATTCGACCGACAACTTTATTAGGCAAGATACAGAATAAAAACCTTGTAAAAACAAAGAACAACTTGTATTTATAATTTTGAAGATGCTGATGCAGCAACTAACTATTTGAACTTTCCTGAAAATTTTTAGATCATCTGTGAAGAGTATATTTTAATACAGATGGTAGATCATTTATAAATAAAATAAATAAGAATGGGCCCAAGTTAGCTCCCTGAGGGACCCCTGAGTTGGCAGAGAATTTCCCAGAAGTATTACCATTTTGCCTAACTTTAAAATATCTATTTTCCAGATAACTTTTATTAAGTTTTGAAAAACTATATGATAATCCAAATTCGCTCAATTTAGTCAATAACACATCGTGATGCACCCGATCAAAAGCCTTTGGAAAGTCTGTATAAATTGTGTCCAGTTGTAACTTACTTTCTAGTACTTCCGATGCGTCATGGCTGTAAGTAAATAAATTCGAATTGATACATTTTCCAGCCATGAAACCATGTTGTTGGGGTACTATATATTTATTTACGTGTGAATATACAATTTTTTGTAAATAATTAGTTCAAACAACTTAGCAGGAGCACTCGTAATCGAAATAGGCCTATAGTTTTCAATTTGTGTTTTGTTACCAGACTTATAAATAGGTCTGGTCAAGGAGATCTTCCGCCTTGCTGGAAATTTACAGGATTTTATAATCAAATTGAAAATGTGAAGCAATGGCACTTTTAACCATTCACTACAGTCCTTCAAGATATATGGTGGAATACTCTCTGGACCAGCAGCTTTTTTAGGCTATCTTGACTTCAGTTTTGTCAACAACTGAACTCCAGTCAGTGTCACGAACATTTGCACTTAATTGAAAAAAATCTGCATCTCTATAGTTGTACCTGAGCTCATGAGACACACAATCAACAGACCTCCCTGTGTTCGGAGGAATGGTTATGGTGATATGAAATGCCGGGTGAAATTTATCCTCATTAATTAACGGAGATAGTTCTCTTTTAACTGAACAGTGATTGTCTTCGGAACATATTACCAAATCTAAGGTTTTGCTTTGGTAATTTGTTATATTATTAAATAATTTAAAGCCATAGAACTCAATGAACTGTTTCAATAAGTTAAGCTTATCATTAGTAGCATAATGAGGTAATGAGGCTCCAGTAATTTCGGGTATATTAAAATACGTATGCTTTTCTTGCATCGATTATACTAAGGTTTTCTTGAAAGAAATACTCTCTCATAAGTGTCAAGTGTACTATTGGGTGGAACGTAGACAAAAGCAAAAGTGAATTTTTAACCTTTCACCTTCAAGTTAATTACCATACCCTCAAAGGAAATACAATGCCCTACCATACTTACCACTTTGCATAGTAATACTCCCCCTCCTGCGCTTTTATTTGTAAACTGAAAGTTTCGGTCAGACCTGAAAAGATTGTAATGTGACATATCCACAACTTCCCCATCTACCACGTCCTCCCGCAACCAGGTCTTTGTAGCCACAACAACATCAAAATCTTCTTCTAGGCACGCCCTTGAGAATTCAGCACACTTTATGTTTAACCCTCTACAATTCTGGTAATAAATATTATCTAAGTGTATGCGACGCAATAGCAATAGAAAGCATTAGTAAGCCCCAAATGAAACCTAAAATATAAATACAAGGGATAAGATAATTATTTAAATATAAACAAACAACATGTAACACCAAAAGGTATAGACTGAACATGAGGTACCAACTATACTTCAGATAATCAAAGAAAAAAATTCAATAAATGAAGGCCTAATATTAATGATAAATGTAATCTATCTGCAATTATTGTGACATATCACCAAATGTCCACCAGATGTTGTAGTATTTGGTTGAACTATATTTTGGCAGTGTAAAGGAAAGAAATATTTTGTCACTTCGCGTGCCGTAGCCCTCCGCAGCCGTCTCTGCGAAGAAAACAAAAACCTAATTACAGAAACGGTCGAACTGATGACAACACATTACTGTGACGTCCTGCAGGACTCGTCAACGCTCCTTCTGTTATCCGGAGTTCCTTTTCTCACGGTCCTACACACTAAATTACGGATAGGAACACGTAAACTTTCGCCCCAGCCATTAGGAAATAAATTCCGTCTCATTCTGCCATCTCTCCTCACGGACATATAAAAGATGTGATTAGGAACCCAGGGTGGAACATATAGACTCACCATCAACTATACCTAAACCCAACATAAAATAAATCCGGGCAAATACACACAATACATCTATTCTTATTATGTTCTGGAATAGTTTTTATTTTAGTTTTTAAATTTAGCATACTTGCAATAAATAAATTAAATTGAAGTTACAACTAGGGGTGCCAGTTTATTTTCTTCTCAATATACGAGTATAGAAATTTAGGACGAAATCCAGGGTGTCTCATTATACCTATTTGTCCACATTTGAAACATTTTTAATTTACGAACGGAAACAGGGATCAAAGTGAACTTTCACAGGTCTTCATATAATTTTCTTGAGTATATGATATACGTCAAATCTGTAAAATTTGGACTATTTTAACATTAAAAAATATTGTTTTCTCAATAGATTACCCTGTATATTATCGTATATTTTTAAAGAGCACATCTTTTAAAACCTATAATCTCAAGAACTGACAGAGATATGACCCTTTAACGGGAATGCTGCACTATCTTCAAAAAAAGACATGGCACTGGAATAAGGGTATTCCTGGCTTTCAATAGATTTTTGCTGATTTTTTTATATTGTTGTTAGGGACCTTGAGGGAAACCTAAATAAGAAAAAAAATTGTATGGGTATACTAGGTAATCTACAAATGAGGTTCAATAGTTGCCGAAAATGGTCCCCAAATCGGTCACTTGAAATGCATTTGCTATGACCACCAAAAACGGAAATAAGTCCTGCAAAAAAATTAAGATAACGAAATCGAAAAAACGATTTTTAAAAATTTTATTCTTAGAGTTACGGGACAGCGATTCGTGCTACAGACTAGATCGAACTGATTAACCAAGGACCAAGGCTTAGATAATATATACCACTTGTTCGCGCACTCAGCGTCCGCTGAGCACATTCACGTAAAAGGGATCCGTTGTTCTTAGCGCCTAACTCCTTCCTTCTTAAGAGGAAAATAACAGCCTGGAGGTTTGATATTCCGTTTTCTCCTCCACCATTTCTTCTAGCTTGATTTGTCCTCTTCGTTTCTTGAATTTTCTCTGGTATATTTTCCATATAATGTCTCGGAATAATAATAATGGAATACATCGGTATATCGTGAATGTTTTCTAAGTTGATTATCTGGAGTTGAAGGGGATAGTTGAAGTTTAAGTCGTTGAATTTCTATTAACGTAAATGGTTTTCGTGCTTCTTCGACCGGAATAGCAATAGCATATTAGCATAGAAATTATGATGTTGATTGGTAAACCATAACAAAACTTTCCTTGGGCTTCTTTGATCATGGAAATTATGCATTCATTTGAGTAAAGCGTTAGCAACTTTTGACAAATTTAATTGTTCTCGATTTTCGGACATTTTTCGTTCTCCAAATGATGGTGACTTGAGATAACAATGTCATTTTTCATGTTTGGAAGTTTTCATGTAAATGAATTGCAAATGCAATTTTATCGTTATTGAATTTTACTTGAATTCCAGCGACTTGATAATATGAAAGTACATTTTTTTATCTTAAGACAGATTCGGTAGATTATAATTTATTTAAGTATTTTATAATAGAACGTAAATTATAGAACTATGGAATGTATTTTAGTTTTGTGCACAATAGCGCGTTTTCCAAGTTATCTAGAAAAGTTATACTATTTTGACAATTAAGAATAGTTTGATCCTAAATGTTATGTACTTTTAAATATGCTGAAATATCATTAATGGTTTTATTAATATTAGGTTCAAAATTTCATAATCTTTATTTTATTAGGTTCGATTTGATCGCAAGATCATTATAGTAGTGTTATAATTATCAATAAGTTGCTTTGTTAAAGAGATTTGTGAAGAAAATTCATTTGTAAAGGATGTTTGATTATTTGAAGGACATATATCGCTTTATCGTATCTTCCGCCATCGTCAGAATCTAGTGTACCAAAAAGCCATTTTGAAGCATTACCTACCTACTGTATAAATAAACCTCTTTTATACCTATTATGCGGAGTAATATTATCTAATTTTCTTTCTACTTTCATTATTAAATAATCTATATGTTGTAGGAAATTATGCAAAACGTTAGAACCTGAGTTACTGGAAACTTGACACACAGTGTATCTGGTTTTTCATGTTAACACCACTCAAAATCTAAGTAGGCTGGGAGAATTGAACGCAGCAATTTTTTTATAGTTTTTATAAGTTTCTGAAACTCTTGGTTTGGCATTGCCGCCAAATCCTATGCCCTACTGCGATTTTTTAAAGGGCTGCGTTTTTCGAAAAACCATATTAGGCATTTTTTATTTTAAATCATACAAAATTTGAACAAAAAATATACATTCTGCAAGGTGTCAAAGTTGATCAAATTAGGAATTTTAAAAGCATCTGGCGAGTCAAGTATGCCATGGAATTGCTTCTAAACAGTTGAATGATAAAGACGATCACTCACAGTATAAAAATTCAGGAATTTGAGATGGTCTAGAAAAAATGCCCTGTATATATTTGTATTGAATCTTTGCACGATGTAACGATGTATAGTTAGACTGCGGGCGGTGGCGAGAACAAGTTAAAAAAGAAGAGAAGTTTTATTTAAAAACGTCCCCGTTCCATAGGAACTAAAGGATTGTACAAAATATTATTAGATACTGAATAAATTAAACTTACTTAAACAAATAAGCCTGCATAAAAGGCTGAGGTTATAGTAAAAAATACATATACCTGTATGCATAAAATGCGAAGTACAAATGTACCGAGGTGGAAATTCACCTGTCAAGAAAACCAAAACAGTACCAAAGAGTACTAAAGAAAAAGAGAAAAAAATTTACAAACAAAAGAATTTATGTTACATAGGTACTGAGGCGGGAAAATTTCGTCTGTAATATTACATTTTTGTTAGAAACGGAAATGCCGCGTGTAGGAAATACCTGCTAATTGGAAATATGCAGTAGGAAAAAATATATTATGCAGTAGGAATAAAATATTATTCATATACCGAATAAAATATTATTCATATACCGATCAATGACGCATTATGCTGTTTTTCTGTGACACGGAATAATCGGGTTCGAAGGTTTTGTTAATCTTTATTAAAACTATAACATGCTTATCAGGCATCGACGAAGTAGGTAGACAAGGGAAAAATAAATAGTTTACTAATATTAATTAGTCTTTCCAAAATAACATAAATGTTGGCGATAGCGGCAGCGCCCAACGATATTTCCTCTATATCGTTGGCAGCGCCCGACCCTGTCAAAATATGCATGCAGGTATAGACAAACGTAAAGACATCTAGTTAGATGCAAAGAAAAGTTACAAAGGTAATTAAAACGACGTGTTGTTTCAGAAAATGGCAAATATTCCTTCTTTAGAAAATTTTGACTGCGATGGTGATAATAGCCCGGTAGGGCTACGTTGGCAGAAATGGAAGAGAGCTTTAGCCATTTATTTAGATGCAGCCAGCATCGAAGATCCCCCAAAATAATAGCTATGTTATTACATTTTGGGGGCCTTGCACTTCAAGAAATCTTTTACAACCTTCCTGGGGCAAACACAAATGAAAAAGATAATGAATGGAATGACATCTACACAATTGCCATAAAAAAGCTGGACGAATATTTTCCCCTAAACAAAGCGAAGTGTATGAGAGACATGTATTCAGACTGCTGAAACAAGAAAGTGGAAAGAAATTTGAAAAGTTCGTAGTACGACTTCGACATCAGGCTGAAAAATGCCAGTTCACAAATCAAGAGGAGCAACTTGTCGACCAAATAGTAGAGAAGTATTCATCGGTTGAACTAAGAAAGAAGATATTAGCTGCAGGCGACACAGCTACATTAAACATGATTATTGCTGAAGCAAATACAGCTGTCAGGATTCACAGAAAAACCAATGGCGACATCTAGTTCTCTAATTTCAATTAACTGGTTAACAGACTACGAAAAGAAAAAATCATTTCGGAATAGTTCACGTTGTGGACCAGAAGAAAAGCTAGGATCAAAACACAAATGCCTAGCTATGGAAGTTGTATGTGGAAAATGCAACTTCAAAGGCCACTTCGCCAAATTCTGCAAGTCTAAGAGAAAGTTTCCATCTATAAACAGGTCAGATAATTCAACACATAAGAAATTCAAGTCGAGACAACAGACTAAGGAAAGCGTGGACAACGTGTTGGAACCGGAAGAGGCAGAATATATTTTTCATATTGATGACGATGACTTAGTAAGTTGTCAGGTAGGAGGAGAGAAGTTATATAGACATGTTAATCGATTCAGGAACGAAGTCAAATATTATCACTGACGAATCATGGGAAAAACTAAAGAAATCCGGTATTATAGTTACAAATCAAATAAAATTCCCCAACAAGTTGTTGTTTGGATATCGATTAAATGATCCTTTACAGATATTAGGTTCATTTGAAGCCACAATCAAAATAGGGGCAAACGAAGAAAAACAATTTTCTACGTTGTTAAAAATGGAAAGAGAAATCTACTGGGTAGAAATACTGCGATTTCTTTAGGGGTTCTGAAGATTGATCTCAATGTAAACAATGTTCATACTGAAACTTTTCCAAAGTTTAAAAATGTATTGGTACAAATTTCGATTGACGAGACGGTAAAACCGGTTAGTCAGCCATATAGGAGGGTACCCATCCCTTTAGAAACTAAAATAAATAAAAAACTAGATGAACTTATTGCATTAGATATAATAGAAGAAGTCCAGGGTCCTTCGGAATGGGTATCCCGCATGGTACCTGTTTTGAAAGAAGACGGTGATGCACGAATATGTATTGACATGCGAAAGGCCAACACAGCGATACTTAGAGAAAATTACCGACTTCCAACAATGGATACAATCTTACCAAATTTTAGAAAAGCTCAATTATTCTCTAAGTTAGATATCAAAAATGCTTATCATCAAGTCGAAATATCTGAAAACTCGCGTCACATTACCACATTTATTAGCAGTAGAGGTCGATGTAGATATAAAAGACTCATGTTTGGGATAAATGCGGCCCCAGAAATTTTCCAAAAAATCCTGGAAAACATTTTATTGCCATGCCATGGCACAGTAAATTTCATCGATGCTATTTTGATTTATGGCAGCAACGAGGAGGAACATAATAAAAGATTGGAATATTTTAAAAGAAAATGACGTGTTGCTCAACAAAGATAAATGCATATTCAAAACAAAACAAATAAAATTCTTTTGCCACATGTTATCCCCGGCAGGAGTGCGACCTTTAGAAAGCTACGTGAGTGCAGTTCAAACATTTAGAACACCCATCACGATTGAAGAAGTACATAGCTTTCTAGGTCTGGTAAATTTTATTGGCAAATGAATACCGAATCTAGCTACATCGACAGACCCTCTACGGAAGCTCGATTAGGGAAACACACAAACATAACAAAATATTTGGAACGTGACCAAAATAAAGCTTTCGTACAACTAAAAGAATCTCTATCTAGAATCAATACATTGGGCTGCTACGATCCTAACGATAGAACCCAAGTCATTGCAGACGCAAGCCCAGTCGGTCTGAAAGCTGTCCTGATTCAACTTGACAATAGCGAACCTAGAATAATAATTGCATATGGAAACAAAAGCCTAACAGATGCAGAAAAGCGCTATTGCCAGACTGAAAAAAAGGCTCTGGCACTGGTCTGGGCGGTAGAACATTTTAAGATATATTTATATGGTAAAGAGGGGTTTGAACTTGTCACAGACCACAAGCCATTGGAAGTGATTTTTGGTCCAAAATCACGTCCATGCGCTCGCATTGAGCGCTGGGTCCTGCGCCTACAATCATTCATTTATAAGATAGTATATGAGCCCGGGAAGAACAACATCGCAGACCCCCTATCGCGACTATGCCAGGAAAATAAATGTGACCCTTTCATAAGCTATGATCAGGTTAATCATGTTGTTGAGTATGCTCGCCCGATGGCTGTAAGTCTTCAGGAAATTAGAGAAAACTCCGAAACAGATGACGAAGTACAGAAAATAAAAACTGGAATAGAAACAAATATCTGGAATGACCCAATTAAATATTGTCAAGTTTTCCAAAATGAATTCTGCACATGTGACGAAATTCTATTAAGAGGAACAAAAATAGTTATTCCACAAAATTTAAGGCAAAGAATCCTAGACTCTGCTCATGAGGGTCATCCGGGCATTGGAGCTATGAAAAGTAGACTACGCACTAAGGTCTGATGGCCAAAGATCGACGAGCACGCCGAAAAAAGAGGGAAAGCCTGTAAAGGGTGCACCCTTGTATCGGCTCCAACAGCTCCACACCCATTGAAGAGAAGGCAGATCCCTAATGGGCCTTGGATAGACGTGGCTGTAGATTTTATGGGACCACTGCCGAATGGAGACTACATTTTTGTAATTGTAGACTATTTTAGTAGGTACAAAGAAATTAAAATAATGAAAAGTATAACATCAATAAATACCATTAATGTTTTAAAAGAAATCTTTGCAAGATTGGGTTTTCCATCGATTACTTCGGATAATGGTAAACAATTCATTAGGGGTGAAATCAAATCATTTTGTAAAGAAAATGGCATACAAATGTTTAATACCATACCATATTGGCCCCAAATGAATGGCGAAGGGCAGGCTTTAAAAAACAATTGGCAACAAGAACTTTTAGATTATCAAGTAATGTATAACAGTACTCCCCACACAACCACAGGTAAAACCCCATGCGAATTATTCTTCCGACGACAGTTCAGAGACAAACTTCCAAGTGCCATGAATACAGAGAATATACAACTAGAAAACGACGTCACTGACAAAGACCAAATTCAAAAAGAAAAAGGAAAAGAATATGGAGACAGAAAAAGAAAAGCAGCTGAAAGTATAGATATAGAAATAGGCCCGATAAGGTATATAAAAAACATTATTAAAGCAATCAAAACAACTCCAAACTTTGACTCCCCATACTGTAATCGACAAAAATGGCGGCGACCTTATCGTAAAAAATGATGATTCTGGCCAAGAATACAGACGGAATATAGTGCATCTAAAGAAAGTAGAAGGCGAATGGAGAATAGCGAAGAAGGAGGATTTAAATGAAAACTAACCCTAGAAGGTTTAGTTACGTCAGTAATCACTCGTTAGGTATACTCGTAATGGGGGTTTTAGTTAAGCGTGATCATTTTGGTCGACTGTTGCCCCTGTAAATACATGCCTACACTAAATTGGTTGGCCTTAAGCTACATATAATAGATATATTATTATTTTGTAGACTTGGTTAGAAATAATTAATTCATAAACGCGCATTACGCATCATATAAATACTTAAGTAGAGTAAGAGATGAATTGTTACCTATAATATATGTTTATATTTCTTAGATAATTACTATTGAGGTTAGTGCAACTATTTATAGTTTACTTTAGTATTCCCATATTTGTACCTTGCAGTTATGTTAGGCATTTTTGGAAAAAGGAAGAGATGTAACGATGTGTATATTTTCTGTGTTATATAACAAAGAGCTCTCGTACCGGCAGCAGTTAAAGTTAAAGAAGAAGAGAAGTTTTATTTAAAAACATCCCCGTTCCATAGGAACTAAAGGATTGTACACACAACAACACTTTTAGTGGTCATGTTGAGCTGCCAACTGTTTTGAAGCAATTTTATGGCACACTTTACTCGCCAGATGCCATTAAAATTCATATTTTGCTCAACTTTGGCACCCTGCAGAATGAAATTACCTATATATTTTTTGTTCAAATTTGGTATGTGGGTGTTTTGGTGTTTCCTGATTAACGCTGTGGTGTCAGATTTTAAATAAAAAATGCCTAATATGGTTTTTCGAAAAACGCACCCTTTTAAAAAATCGCAGAAAGCCAGAATTTCGCGGCAATGCCAAACCAATAGTTCGCAAATGATGACCTTTCAGGAACATAACTATAAAAAATTGCCCCGTTCAATTCCCCCAGCCTACTTAGATTTTCAGGGGTGAAACATGAAAAACCAGACACACTGTATATTGCTTTGATTTAAGGATGACGTAATTGTGCTATAAAATTAAATGGTTAATCGACTGGTAAGGATAATTAATCCTAATTTTGCTACCTTGCCGACGGATATAATATACACTTTGTAGTTTCACGTTCGTCATACCTATCGGTACTTTTCGTAAGCAAAAAACCAACCACTTCTTGCCCCGTATTGTGCAACCCGGCCCGCTCGACTTCATTCTGTTTTCCGGATGTGCAAATTACAAGCTGGAGGTCCTCGACTGAAACGTACTGAACGGGCCCACAGGACCCGAGTTGCAAATGGGGCCTGCAACAAAAGTCAAGCCCGCAAAATTAACTAGTTCTGGAAAAAAAAGACCTGTTAATAATTATTTTTACCAGGTCAGTATCATGATAAATTGGCATATTGTTATTAATAAAGTATTTTAGTTCTTGAATTAATTCATCTGATTTCTTGAACTCAAATAGTCCACAGAACACTGCGTTACATTTAACCATGTCATTAATTTTTAGTGCAATTTTTCATTCCGATATCCTTTGATGTAGATGATATCGACATCAAAAAGAAACTCTTCTAAAATTTCTCGCACAAGATTGCATTATTAGTATGTGTACAGTGTGATTGTTAATTTTAATTGATAATTCTTTGGGGTAGAAAAGTCCGTCAATTATAAACCCTTGAGTGTCTACCGCTGCGATCTTCATTATTGCTAGTGCAAATAGCAACAAAAGTTTATTGAGGTAAGCGGTCTTACATCAAGTTTCTTACTACTTCGCTTAGCGGTAGATATTCCATAAGACTGTCGTGAATAATTAAGCAATAGGCTCGAGTGTTTTCAGGAAAACCGACATCACTTTCTATGTCTAGTTTGACGTTAAAAGTGTTAGTCTTAAAGGTATCATTTCTTCTAGAACAGTCGATAACAGAGTGGACGTTTCTCGCATAAAACTTATATGCAATTCAGTGTAACTATTGTAAGCTTCTAAGAAATCATTATTTGTGAAATGTAGCCTTTGTCACTCAAATAGAAAATATTTACCGTTTAGGATGAACCTCACGTCTGATATTATATTTATATGATCGAATTTTGGGGGGTCGCTTTTGCTATTTTCATTGCGATTAGTTTGAAAACCAACTGAAACAAACCGAGGAGATTAAACTGCTGCAGGTGTTTTCACAGACCAAATTTCTTTACGGGATTTTACTGTAAGAGTAGGCAGATCATGTAATTCCCACTTTCTAAAGGGTATAATAATAGGCTGATCTTGCTTTATGGATTTGGCTGAATATGTTTAAATTTGGTTCTATATTGGTAATCAATAATTCTGCTGTGAACTCTGTAGTTGCGTTGACACTAAAGAGCCCAAATAAATGTTTAAGGGGTATTCTTACGCTGAATGTTCCGTCATCATTCAAGTTTGGCACATTGTCCTTGGGATAGCTCCAACTTGAAGTTACCAAGTACTTTTCAACATTAGAATAACATAAATATTCCCTCATGGCAGTCACAACTCCAGGATCTCTCACCATTTCCATCTCTTTGCCGTTAAGTTCATAAGAGACAGAGTCAAAGAAAAACTATGCACCATTATTTACAAGCTTTAAAGTGCCAGTGCCTGATTTATTCTACCTTTTATGATTGCAATCTTTAGCGTGAAGTATCCCGGCAGGTATTTGGTGATAGCAGGAAGGCTGTGTGTCTCGATTTAATTATCTACTTTTATCGTATTCCTGTTATCTCCATTTGGTGATATTGAGTGCTTATATTGTGTTTTATAGTTTGGTGCAGCGGAATAAAACCGTATTTTTCTGTTTTTCATGTGAAATCTCGACCTGGCGCACCTGGAGTTTTTGTGAAGGTTGGAATAAGGGCTACGCGTGGTTCTTTGGAAAACCTGTTGATCTTTGAGCAGGGCACGGGAAGGTGGACACAAGTACCAGGTGAGTTTCATTTAAAATTATTTTTATAATTTTGGTAATTTTCCCTGTTTATTGAAGCTCACCTGTGGCTTGCCCCAGGCACGTTTGTTCTTTTTGGATATTTCTCCCAGCTTATTAATTGCAAATATAAATGGAAGAATAACCGTGGCTGCCTTTCAGTCCTGTTCTGCTCAAGAGTAAGTTTCATCGTATCGGTAAAGTTGCACTCAATATGTACCAGGCCTGACGGAGATTTTTTTGTCTTTTCTAGTAATATCGTTGTGTATTAATTATCGTTTACGTAAAATTAGTACCGTCGTTTTCTTAATTTGCATCGGAAAGATCAGCGTTTGTGGCTGATAGATAGCTAAACGTTTTGTTTTTTGTAAACTTAATTCCTAAAATTTCGTGACCTCATATTGTTGGATTTTTGTTTGGGTTCTGAACTTCGGGATATCTGTCCTGAAAATTGAGTTAAATTTTCTCTTTAATTTGTACTCGCAATCTGGTCAATTAATGTTTTATTGTCGGGGTATATTCTAGAATATACATCTGGGGTTTATTGGCTAATATTGGCTAAGCAATTGTAATTATAATTATTAATATCTCTTCGAACATTTTTTGTCTAATTGCTTTTGAATTTTCCACACGCTCGTAACTGCACAAGGAACGAACACCTCTACGAGCTGCTTCGAGTCAGCACACAGGACAGCCTGCAGACCACCCAGCCGATACAGGGTCAGCTGAACTTAGGCCAAAGCCCTGAGATACATGCTAGCCAACGACCAGAGCCTATAACGCAGCTGACAGACTGTGAAGCCTGGTCGCAGACAACCTGGGAGGACTATTCCGGAACATCGTAAGGAACAAACGTTTAAGTAAGGTGTTTTGTCAAATCGTTCCAAATTTAAACTCAGAACAGTGCAGGACGTTATTATCCATTAATTTAAGCTTTTGAACTTTCTTTACAAGAAGTCAGTGCCAATTTCGTAACCTTTAGACTTTGACGTTATTGCAATTTTCCATTTCTCTTTGAGTTAGATTTTAATTTAAACTATTTTCAAGTTTTCAATCTCACCACTTGTACATAATCTTTATTGTAAATTATTACTTCAATTTTTTACTGTTAACAACATTTTCTACTATTTTTTAATAAACCATCTTTGTAAATAATTTAAAACGTGTGTTTTATTCCTGGGGTATCAACAATCGAGTCATATAACCGGTTTCGATAGCCGGGCCGAAACTGACGCTATAAACTTCCTAGTCGTTTCTGAACGTAATTAATTCTCCCTTCCTTTGTGATCTAAGAAATATAGCCTGTAGTGTCCTCTCTCTATATTTGGAATTGAACTCCAAGTAGATAGAGAAATTAACGCAACCAAACATTCGTACTGAGGGTCTAGCTCAAGGGGTGGAAAAAACGAATTGGAGATGTAGCTACCGTTACCAGTCAAAGTAAACGTCTGCGACAAGACTGAGCAGGAATACGATAATTTCTTCTGTTTTATAGAGTTTGTGCACGTAAAGATTTCAAACAGAGGTGTCCGCAATTTATTTTATTGTATGTTTGATGAGGTATTGTTGTATACGATATTATCAAATCTTTATCCGTTACAGGTCTATTGGGGAGCATGAATATAAGTTTTTTCATTAAATATAATCCAAATCCTCCGCGATTATTTTTCTTCAAGTAAAGCCCAGATGCCGTTTTGCTATAGCTTCCATTGTCCTATTATGACGTATTTGTTCATCCATTTTTTCTGTCAATTTTTTGAGTCTATTATGTTTTTCGTCCCAAAGCACGGACAGTAGAGGTAAAAATGCTCCTGTTTTCTTTTCAAAAGGAATCACTCTCGGTACTCGAATTTTTCGTTTTCCTCCTACCTTCTTGATGGCTAATCATGAGCTGCCGATGAATTTTTTTTAAATTTCTAACATCATCAATAATAATAATAATACTCACCCTCACGAGACTTTCCCGAGTTACCTTTTTAAAAAGAGACCGAACCATTTTGGGCTTTATTCCCATTCCCAATTTTCGTTTAGTTTTTATTGTGGTCGTGACTTAACACGCCCCTAGGCTCTATTTTCGAATTCTAAATCGGCTCCGTGTCTCTCCTTTAATGATCTAACTTATTTACACCAGAGTCACCTCTCGCAATTATTTTTTGTAATTTTGTACCAGGACCACAAAACTGATATCCAGCAAGATGTAATTCGACGGGCAACTTATTTATTAGCGTGTGAAGGATGACACTGAACTTATTCCAGTTAAATGTACTTGGACATATTTATATATTCCGCACTCGGAAGCAATCTGAAACTTCAGATTTGAATTTAAGAAGTTAAAATTTTTCTATATCTACTATAATAGGGGCAAGAAAAATACTAGGTTTCATCATTGGCCTTAAAGTCAAGGTGATCCCTAAAGGTCATCGACCTTTTGATCAAGGTCACCCCTTAGAGATCATTCACCTCTAGGTGAAGATCATTGACCTTAAGGTCAAGGTTGGCTCAAGGTGACCTCTTAATTTTTGGACCCTTTGACCCTTTAATTTTTTAAGTGAAAACGTGGGCGTTATACAAGGAAAGTGAAAAGGAACATGGAAAGTTCTTTAGGACATTTAAAAACTAAAATTGTTTAACATATTACAGCTAAATTGACTTAAGAACAGTCTAAGTTTGTCACTTTGTATGTATTTCAGAAAAATATAAGCGACTTTCCATACTTTTGTGCTTTCATCAGATGGTACGTGGAGCGAAAAGCCTAAAATAATTTTTCTTTTCTAGTTTTACGCACACTACTAGTACTAGCCCAAAGAAGCGTGTATTTTGAGCTGATTTTAACCACCGTCAATAAGAGTTAATTTTTTCCTAATTGTTTGGGGATTCAACCGATATAATATTTTCTAGTCCAGGGGATACCGCCATCTCGAGCGATCACACGGGCTATACGAAAATTCAGTCTACTTTCACTTGCATATCAAAAACCTTATTTATTCATTCAAGTCACGTCTCGATTTTTTTGTCAGAACTTTTCTAATATTTTTTTCAGTCGCTGTCTTTTCGAAAAATTCTGAATATTTTTCATCAAACATATACGTCTAAGTCCTGACTTATTATTTTTTTGAGCTATAAATCTGGAGGAAAAATATTTTTATTCAACCCAGGGTGGCCTTCGACCAAATTTCATGATTTTTTATACCAAACTATTCGAAGTGTGTCTAAAATATCTTCAATACTTTAATCGATAAAAAAAAATTCTAATTTTCTAGGCAAAGTGGGTTCAACTTTTTGGGACATTTTATTTTTGCGCCTGGTTTTACCTTAAGGCAACAATTTTACATACACCTGACTAATACACAAATATTTCTCAGATGCACGGCCGACGAGAGGGGGGGGGGGTAGACGGGACAAATTCCCGGGGCCCGTAGGCTTTGGGGGCCCGGGCGGGGTTGGCATTTCGTCTATTTAATAATTGGTTGTATTTTGTATTTTCCTTATAACTTTCCAGGACTAAGGGATAGAAAAAAGTTTAAACTCAAAAGTTGTTTAAATGAAATTAAATAGAGTATAATTTTGTGTATTTTTGTATATACGGGTTGCTCCATTTTTTTCGCATATTTTTCGATTTTAATGTATAAAGCTGAAGTCCCAGGGCCCGTTTCGGCTCTCGGCGGCCCTGCTCAGATGTTTTGATAGCCGTGTACGTTAAATAAACTGCAGAATCCAGAGGTTACCCGATTTCCTTTTACTTAGTAAATCATTTCCTTTTACTTAGTAAATCATATCTGTTTACATCACGGTAGAAATACATCAAATGGTTAGTTTCAAGCCGGTTTCTAAAATCATCGCTGCAATCGTGGCTATATTCACATTTGCTGCTTGCTCGAATGAAAATTCATCGTTGGGACTCGTCTCAAAGTTCACTGCGGTTAATGTATTTACTACTCGTTCTTGAAAATTGCTTTTCCCAGACACGCAGAATTGACAGTAATAGCGAGAGAGTAATGTCAAAGTCCAACTGAATGTTTTTGTCATTTACACCGGACATCGGACATACACAATATAAGTTTAAGAGGGGGTTGCCGACAGCGAAAGTGACGTTAGATTTCGTATTTTTTTAAGTTGTATAGCATAAAATCTAATAACATTTACCTGGTAAAAATTTAGTACAAACATCTCTGTCTACATTTTAATCATAAGATCTTAAAAGCTTATGCACTGGAATTATTATTTTTCCCAAGGTTTTCATAACCTATAAAAGAAAACACTGCTTGTAAGATCTTATGATTAAAATGAAGACAGAGATGTTTGTACTAAATTTTTGCCAGGTAAAATGTTATTAGATTTTATGCTATACAACTTAAAAAATACGAAATCTAACGTCACTTTCGCTGTCGGCAACCCCCTCTTAACATTGAATGAAAGTATTGTCGGTTTATCCAATTTTGAGTTCGAATGGGCAACACCACCCGTAAATCTTGAACTTTTCGTGAATTAACAACAATAATCTGTTTTCATTAAAGGAAATGGTTTTTCTATGCCAATATACATATTACATGAGAATTATGTTAAAGGGAATTCTTAGAAATTGTAAAAACGAAACAGTTTGTTGGGTGAACAATGGTTACCGAGAAATTACTTCTCATTGTCGATTAATGTTTACTAAAACAATATGAGTAAATATTCTGGGATATAAATGGTTTTGAATATAAAGACTTCATATATAAATATAATAATGATGTTAACAATGGGCGGATAATTGCAAAGAAACCATGGATAAGGAAGTAACTCATAGATATATTCTTAGTTGGCTAAGAATAAAATCACGACACATTCATAATTACTATCAAGACATATTTCTACGAGGTGTATCGTAAGCAGTATATTTATATAAATTAATTGAATTTGTTCATATTTTACCTTGAAGTATTCAAAAAAGTTCATTTTTAATTATGGGTAAGTATGGCATAAATACTGATTATTATTGAAAATTTTATATATAGCATGACAAATCGTATGCTTTTTAAAATTTATAATTTTATTACGTAATACTACAGTGTTTACTTTTATTACCGAGCATAAAAGGTTACCTATTGGATCCTAAGAAACATTTATTCGTATTAGTGATTGTTAATTGCAACTCCACCCAAATAATTTATTGCCATCAAATTCCGCAAAACTGCACAGCACGACTACATTACTTACATAATTATTATCTTACATATATTTATCATCGTGTGTGTTGAATCTTGAGCAAGTAATTATGTTTGACCCCTTTTAAAAGTCCAGTACGCCTATAAATTTATTCTATGCAATTAATTGTTCTCTGATTAAGAAAGGCATATTTGATCATTATGTTTTTCATAATATTACTGTCGTCCATAATTATTATCTGGCTAGGGAGAAGGGAGAAATTACCGAATTGGAAATAATAATAATAATAATAATAAACGACTTTATTAATAAAAACAATTTTACAAACAATTTTACATAACAATCGAACAAATTGTTTGGGCGAAGTCTAGTTATAAAGACTACTCAACCACAAACTGTATATACAGGGTGTAACTGAACTGATGGTCAAAAATGAAACCACATATTCTTGGAGTCAAAATAAGGGCACTTCTTTATATATTTTTTTCTCCTACGGGCCATAGTTTTTTTTTATACAGAGCGTGGAAGTTTAGAGAAAAATACACATATTTCTTAGTATCTCTAGAAGTATACGAGATATTCGCATCAAATTTGGGGTGTCACATGAGCGAATAAGCCGTTAAACTTAAGGTTGATATGAACCTTCTGATGCCCGCAGTTGCGGAGATACAGGGTGTTATTAAAATTAATTAGTTCAGAAAAATATGAATACCCTGTATAATCGCATTTTTTAAATTGGTTTTGAGTGGTGAATTCAACGGTTAACAAAAAGTATCTCTTATTATTTTTTCATATTCGCAGCCGTTTCTTAATTATTTTCAAAGAACGGCAATGCTGCAATAAACAAGTCATTTTAAGAAAATACATCTAGCAATCTGTGGATGTCAATTAAACTTCATTTAACAAAATACGAAAGAAAAAACGATAATAAAAGAAAGGTAATGCTATTAGAAAATTATTAAATGTTTGAAATGCCGTCTCTTTCAATACACGCAACTATGCGTTTCCGCTTGTATACCTATTGCCATTGGCAAGTCCATAGAAAAAGTGCATGTCAGTCAATTCTTCGATGAAAATATCATTTTTCAAAATATTGATACTAAAGTGCAAAGCTGACAGCCAAATGATTCAAATAATGCCAAGATTATTTGACATCCACGGATTTTAAAATTTATTCTTATAATGACTTGTTACTTGTTTATTGTAGCATTGCCGTTCTTTGAAAACAATTAAAAAACGGCTGAGAATATGAAAAAATACTAAGAGATACTTTTTGTTAACCATTGGATTTACCACTCAAAACAAATTTAAAAAATGTAACTATACAGGGTATTCATATTTTTCTGAACGAATTAATTTTAATAACACCCTGTATCTCTGCAACTGGGGGCCTCAGAAGCTTCATATCAACCTTAAGTTTGACGGCTCATCCGCTCATGTGACACCCCAAGTTCGAATAAAATATCTCGTATACTTCTAGAGATAAGTACTAAGAAATATGTGTCTTTTTCTCTAAATTTCTACGCTCTGTATAAAAAAAAAACTATGGCCCGTAGGAGAAAAAAATATATGAAGAAGTGCCCTTATTTTTACTCCAAGAATACGTGATTTAATTTTTGACCATCAGTTCAGTTACACCCGTATACAGGGTGAGTCACATCTAAAGGCAGAGCCAGAAATGCAAGGTAGAATTCGCTAAAACAAGCACATGTGCTTAATAAACATTAGATCAAAAACGCTTGGTTCTCCATATACAGCGTGTTGAAATATTTCCAAAAATAACATATTTTTCAAATTTCTTTCGAGCCCGTTTAGGAATTCCAACCAAATTTGGTACACATTATGCATTGGAGGGTTGCCATTTTGTGCAATCATTTGGCCCCGTTCAGATGACCAGCGGCGTAGATACAAATACCTAGTTACTTTAAATAATTGTAAAAAAGAAGTAGTACGGTCCTGTGCAAAAACAACAAATTTTGGATTTTTTGTATAGCCCATTCAATTTGGAACAAAAAGCGCCTCTTGGAATTTTTTTATATCTGGTAGAGTTTGTTCTTAATTTTGGATTTTTTAAACTAGCAAAGCGATTAAGGTGGCAACTGAACATTGCTTAATACGTTTTCTAATTTGACCGTACACTTTCCTTTCTTTAAAAGTTTTCTAAAAACAATTTTCGTTTCTTTTGCACTTTTTGTTCCAAATTTAATGGGCTACCCAAAAAAGGCAAAATTTTTGGTTTTATTTAAAGTAACTATTTGTATCTACGCCGCTGGTCATCTGAACGGGGCCAAATTATTGCACAAAATAGCAACCCTCCAATGCATAATGTGTACCAAATTTGGTTGGAATTCCTAAACGGGCTCCAAAGAAATTAAAAAATATGTTATTTTTGAAACAATTTCAACACGCTGTATATGGAGAACCAAGCGTTTTTGAGCTAACGTTTATTAAGCATATGTGCTTATTTTAGTGAATTCTACTTTGCTTTTTCGGCTCTGCCTTTAGATGTGACTCACCCTGTATAGTATATAGTTTATGAGAAGTGACCGTGACCGTCTCAAATAGGGCTATAAGATTAAAACTCTTGTTTACTGCACCAAGCTTTCGGAAATATTTATTCCCTTTATCAAGGTTTGTAAGGTGAGTTAATAAATGGAGAAATGCATCTTTTTGATTGACATACAAAAAATTTTGAAAAAAAAAAGATGCATTTCTCCATTTATTAACTCACCTTACAAACCTTGATAAAAAAACAATAGATTTTCGAGGCTTAAAAGGCATATACAAATTTATGAGTTAATAAAACAAATTACGTATTCCTTGATATTCTAAACGAGATTCTATAAATTAATAAAAAAAATCCTATTCCATTCAAACCTTGGCAATCGATTTTTGCATTAAAAGAGCAAGAAAGTGCTTATAAACGTAAGCCCCAAAATGTGTCGTATTCTAAATGCAGAGTTGAACCCATTCGCGAAGTTACCACTTTTTCTGAGCAGCAATTTGAATTTGCTTTGTTTGTTCAAAATCCAGTATTTTTAGGGCAAATCAACAACAGACATTTTTATGGAGAAATAAACGGGAAATCCAAAAATGCTGTTGACTTAACCAAAAATGCTTGGGCGTAGAAATTATGTATGTCCTACCCTCCGGTACGCCACTTTATGACAAAAAACCCTCGGTAGCTTCATTTTATTTCATTTTATACCCACATACTGTGTACTTACCAAGTTTCAAGTTCATATCGTTTGTAGTTGCTGAGATATTAATTAAAATACTGTTTAAAAAAAGAAACTTTAGCATCCTGTATCTTTTTTATTAAGCATTTCCGGTCCCATGTTCATATGAACTTTTTTGCTTAAAATCAAATTTTCTACCGTGTATTTCGAAATTGTGGTTTACTACTGGGACATCCTGTATAATGGTCATGGAGGCGCAACTTTTGCATTAGTAAAGATGCGGACTTCGGGTTTCTTTTGATAGGTGCCAAATGACGAGAGGAACAAAATGGTCGAAAAAAATTCCATGGCAACCCTGCAACAATCGAGCATCAAATAAAAAAGTTACGGATCTATAACCCCAATTTTTTGAAAGTGAAGCCCAACTTTCTTTTCCATATTTGTATAGGCAATTGAAATCTCTATACGACGATATATATACGTGGTGTTCCTGAATAGTTGTCGGAATAGGTGTAAATAACCAAAAATCACTCCTGCTTGGTCTACTAATGAGACGCAGGCAAAATAAGTCGAATTAATGAATATACAGGGTGTGTTGGAGGTAGATTTGAAAATATGCCCTGGAGTAAACTACAATAATTATTTTCAAAGATATGAACAACTTTTATAAGGAAAAGTTGTTTGGAATAAGGAGTTATGCCAGAATTCCAATTTTGGGGCGGCTCGGTCTATTTTGATTATTTGTGCGATATTTTTCTATTTTCACCTGTTCAGTTAAAACTAAAAGTTATAATATTATAAAAGACAAATTATTGTTATTTCCTAAGATTGCATTACAATAATAACAATATTAAAACACCTCAGAATGAAAAGAGAAAATAATCAAAGTATAGGCCGAGCCGCCTAAACATTGGGATTTTAGCATAACTCCTTATCCCAAACAACTTTTCCTTATAAAAGTTGTTCATATCTTTGAAAATAATTATTCTGGTTTACTCTTGGGCATATTTTCAAATTTACCTCCAGAACACCCTGTATATTGATTAATTCCGACAACTATCCAGGGACACCCTGTATATATAACTATATATATATATAAGATAAGATAAGATATATATATATATATATATATATATATCTTATCTTATACACATATATATATATATATATATATATATATATATATATATATATCTTATCTTATACACATATATATATATATATATATATATATATATGTGTATAAGATAAGATATATATATATATATATATATATATATATATACATATATATATATATACATATATATATATATATATATATATATACATATATATATATATACATATATATATATATATATATATATATATATATATATATATATATATATATATATATATATATATATATATATATATATATATATCGTCGTATAATACAGATTTCAGTTGCCTATCCAAATATGGAAAAGGAAGTTGGGCTTCACTTTCAAAAAAGTGGGGTTAGATCCGTAAGTTTTTTGTTTGATGTTCGATTGTTTTTTTAACAGCAGATTCTGAAAATGTGGAAGAAATTAGTATAGAAGTGCCTTTTCTCCGGTTAAAATAACTTAAAATTAAGACAACTTTACTGTCGTCTGGCACATACTTTCAACCCTCAAAATAGGTTGTCAATTTTTTTTAAGCTTAAACTTATGTAAATTAAAACATATTAAAATTTTAGCCTTGTGGGAGTAGATTTATTTTCTTTTCATTTTTTTACATTTTCAAAAATTTAAGGGATGATGACGCAACGGCGTCTAAACTGCAAAGCATTTATCCAGTTTCAATAGAGAAAATGTATCCATTGAATTTTGATTAGGTTTTTCGCCACCAAACTGGTTAAAAGACAACTTTTTCAAGTTGCCTGGAAAATTAATAAATTCTTAACAGTAAATGAAGTAAACTTTGAACTTGTAACTCAAAAAATATCTTCAACAAATTTGTTTTCTGAGCTTTCTCAAAGATCATATCACGTAGTGAAATGTCATTTCACTTTGACGTGAAATGTCATTTCACTTTGACGTGACAGGCAACTTGAAAAAGTTGTCTTTTAACTAGTTTGGTGGCGAAAAACCCAATTAAAATTCAATGGATCTGTTTACGCCACAAATAAATTTTAGAAAATATAGAGAAAATGTATGTCATATTTATATCAAGGGAATCGGGAAGACACGGAGTGTTGAATATCGTTAATTATTTATTATTTCATTAATTTCGCATTTTTATAAAAGCTCATTTTTGGATAGTTCATTGTAAACCGTAAGCCGCAAGTTTGTCCTCAGGACGGCCACCTTAGAGCTCTCAGAACGAAATAAGAGAGACATCACGCGGGAGTAAAAAATTGTTGTTCAAAAAGAAACCAAGATAGTAAATCATACGCAGAAACGCCGAACGTAGGGATGAAGACCGCGGGTAAGTGCCCTCAATCGATCAAACCATAACTTTCGCATTTCGCTTTACTTACCATTTGAACTAGCGAGTAGCGCATAACACGGAGATTTCAAAAATACAAAAACATAGGCAGTGTGACTCTATAAAAAACGCAATTTTATGTTTTTCCTAACTTTCGGGTGCTCCTTTTTTCATCCAATAGCTGATTGTGGCGGTTCAAAAAAATCCTACAACTATCGTATTAAAAATATTTCTACTAACTAGAAATATAAAGGCTGTAATGGTGGCGAAAAATGTACGGGAGCACCGTGTATAATACAATAACAAACTTACTTTTACGAGCAACCTAAAATGCTTATGATGTAATTATTTAACTTGAAAATATTGCACGTTTCTACTTTAGAATATTTTACTAGTAGATTTTCCGTGAAAAATTAACTTTCAATGAATAAAAATAAAACCTTGGTCAAGTTTTGTTCGCAAGTAAATGTGCAACTATTACGAAACAGTTGCTTGCTTACCATGTTGTTAAAAAGCTTACTTTAGGTTTGAGATTGTAAGGTATTTCCTAAATTGTTTTTAATTTAAGTCATTTACTTTTACGAGTGTATTTCCCGTTTCTAACAGGGACCCAGCTTTAAATTTTTAAAGGCGGCGCGATTGGAAATTCTCTCGCTGCTTAGACTATAGATATGGTTCACCCGTGACTGGGACGGCCCTCAGGAGTGCCACAGTGACCAGAATGATGGAATCTCTTAACCGCCAAACGCGCGGCTAGGGGGAAATAGCCATGATTGAGGCAAGTTCTTTTACAGGATCCACCCCCTATCCCGAGACCACCTCAAATACATTATGAAACACTTTGCGGTATTTTTTATTGGTATCTAAATACGACATCAATATGTTACCTACGGACCCTGCGAAGATCACCAGAAGGACCGGTAAAAACTTTAAATTATCCTTTTCTACACAGATGGTGATTTATTATTTTTGACCAATATTTTCGCTGGCAATAACTATTGAAAGGCTTAGTAGAATATCATAATATTTTAGGGGTTCATTTCACTAGCAAATATCAATGCATAATTGTATATATTTACCGCTAGCCTTATCGAAACTAACCTGTTATATAGGGTAAATGTAAGTTTTTCTGTCTTGCTGAAAATTTCAATTTTAATTTTAATGATTTAAAAGACAAAGGCATTGATGTTAATCACAAATTATCTTCATTCATAAATCTACTTAAGTGAGCAACCTCGGCGAATTTGCCAAATATTTACGGGACACTGCTAACAAATCTGTTGTTCCCGCCTTTGTTTAAACATAAATTGAAAATGTAGCGCACAAGAAAGTATTTAGAATGTACTGGGATATGAGAAATACAACGCAAATAAGAAAATATGTTGCGACTACTCCGCAAAATTAATAATAAAACCACCCAAAATAGGCCGGATTTCGATTTTATTTCTGAAGGTTCCGATAAATGGGGCGCATCCATGTCATGGCTAAAAAAGCCGGTTATTTATTCTTTACTCAGCTTCTAACGGGTTTTTTCAAAAAGTACCTCACAAGAAAGTTTTCTTAAATCGTACTAGGCATATTAGGCTGAAAATTCGCAAGTAATTTGCATTATCTTAGACAAACAATTTTTAATAAGAATTCAGGTAGATTTGAAATTGTTAGGAGCTAACTCCGCCTTATGAGAATGGTGCTCTCTCTCTCAAAACACTGATCAGTAGCGTATACACATTAATTGGTATTTGACAATAAAATAAATTTTAGCCCTGCCGACATTTTTTAAGTTGTATAATTATTTAATATTTAAAAACGGCTTTTTCTTAAAATCGGAAGTGAAGTGTCTCAAAATCGTCATTAAAAACTCAGAAATCCGCACTGAAGTAGCCCATTATTGTACGTTTTTTTCAATAAGTAGGTACCTATGCCTTGGCGAGATGTAAAAATTCAAAACCCGACCAATAAAGGCCCATTTAAATTTTCGTACACATTGCGAAATATTACCTACAGTAGCGCAATCTTTCAGTATAAATATTTTAGTAGGTTGAAATATATGAATCTATTTTCCATGGAGGCTGCACAACAGGCAGCAGATTGGATTTTCTCTTGGAGAGCGCCGTGTCTCGTCATACTTGACCTATAGGTAGACCGTCAAAGTCAAGCAACGCCGCGCGCAGTCGGTCCATGGACGGGTGATCCCTTATGATTATATGAAGTTCTTTTTATGAGTCATGTGGTTTATTTGCCTCGGCCAGAGAAATTTACAATTTAAGTTATGTATTTTTGATGTTAAATTAGCTTTCTTTTGTATTCGAAAAACAACGAAATTAACTAGGAAACCCCAAAATTTCAAATAGGTTATAGTACGAGAGATAGTGACCAAGATTTTTTGTTGTGGAGAATCTCTAGTCAAACCGTATGAAATCGATAGACTACATGATCCTATAACTATAAATGCTATTCTCAGACATTTTGCGCGCAGCATCTGATTTGAGCACATTTTCAAAAACATAAGCAAATCTGACCTAAGTGTTGTACAACATCCCGTCTGGTTTCAGGAATGTAGTTAGTTGATATTCCTCACATACCGAGAACACGGTTTTTAGACACCAATAGCGCAGCGCGTACCCAGGAGAAATTTTGTAAGAAAAAAAAAATCAACAAAAAAACTTTCAGAATCCTGTCTGAAACTCATTTTTATGAGTAAATTGGGATAAGTTGATGCTGAAAAAATAATTTTCATAGAAAAAAACTCACACCGCCTTACAGTTTGATAGCATTTAGAAAACCTAGAGAAATCTGACATAGAGCTGCTGGGTTTCTGCCCGTTACTGCCCAACTAGTCTGCTTCAGGGTCATCTAATCTATAGATTTTATACGGTTTTAGCCGGGATGCTATATAACATGGTTTTGTTCACTGGCTCTATCTTACTATAACGATGGAAATATAATGGGAAATCCTGTTTTTTGTTTTGTTTTTTTGTTTTCGTAAAAGTTATTGTAGTTCTTACACATACATTTTCCCCGATGTTAATTAGAGTTTTTTTTCTTGGGACACTCAAAATTACTCCAACTTTTTTGCTCTTACGGTTGTTTTCCTCTTTACTGCTATCAATTTCCAATTACAACCACTATTAGGTACCTGCTCTTATTTCTTATTACACGACAATGCAAAATGCCTGGGCAGAGGTGCCTAACGTATGGGACCCCCCCAATACTGTTCCACGCATAGCTATACGACTGCGATTTCTAGAGCGGCCGTCGAGTTGTGCACTCTTGAAAAGCTTTTGAGGAAGCATTTCCCCTTAAGCATCACAAAAAACACATCTAGCCATCCATTTAATTTTTAATTGGGTTTTTTATTATATGGGAAAATGTGGTAGATGACTTAAATTCTATATTAAATTTTATAAACTCACAAGAACCTTCTATCAAGTTTAACCTAGGAATAGAACATAATACCGAATTACAAGTAACATCGTTTTAGGCCTGTCATGTAAACTTTTAATTACTCCTTTTTAGATGTTTCTATACTAAAATCAGAAAGTATAGAAATTAGTATGTATAGAAAACTAACACATATTAATAGATATCTCTATTTTAATTCCAATGATCATATTAGTGTTAAAAAAGTAGTAATTAAAAGATTATATGACAGGCCTAAAACGATTTGTTTTAATGACACAAAATTAGAGGATGAAATTAAACATATCAAACAAGTTCTTAAGAAGAACAGTTAGCATATAATATTCAATTTGTGGAGAAAGGTTTTCAGGATTGCCAACAAAACAACGATGCTAATAGAGAGAAATAAATATGCTGGACCGATCAGTAAATTTAACTATTCCTTATAATCCTGAACTATCAGATAAGTTGAAACGCATAGGCAATCTTTTTAATGTCAGAACAGTATTTAAAACCAAAACCACAATGGATCGATGGTAGCTAAAACGAAACCATTTAAAATGAGGTACAAGTTCAAAAATTGCATTTTGCCGTGAATGTGGAAAGTTCTATGTTCGGAGACTTATAGGCCATTTATAACGTTCTTTTTTAAAAAATAAAAATTATATCAGGCCAAATCAAATTTCAAAGTCAAAATTATGTGAACACTCTTTTAATAATAATAATAGAATTTTGTGGGATAGGTCCCAACCAATTCTGAAAGAAGAAGTAGGAAATAGGCGAAAAATAAGGGAATCTGCATTTAAATATTTAAATACAGACAACTGTATTGCCGAATATTCGGTGGAATTCAGTAAAATATTATTACCAATCATTCAAAGAGAAGTTAATGTAGATGATTAGATACACATTGTACAATATCAGACAGTTGGCTAGGTTATTTGTTCTGTTGCCACGATACTTTGACTTTGTGTTGACGATATTTTTGAGAAAGAAGGAAGACTTATTCTTCGAAGGTTTAAGGTATTTTTGGAGCAGTTTTATTCAGGTCTCTGTGGCGAAAAACCTAAAAAATTAAATGGGTCAATTTGCTCCACAAAGAAATTTCCGACATACATCTAGTCATGCTATAAATTGGTATTTTAAGAATCCATACGTAATCACGTGCACTTTCTTCATGATCAGTAGAAAACCCTTCCATCTCTAGAGTTCTCTCAGAAAAATAAATTCTAACAGATCTTTTTATAGGGCTTCCATTGTGGATGCTAAAAACAGGCCAACAATATATTAATTAATAATGCAACTAACCCTGTGAGATACATGCTGCGGGTCGGTATTAATATTTTCAATCATAAATTTAACAACTTTTTTTTATAAATATTGCTAGGAATACTCAAAAAATATTAAGGGTACCTAGACGGATCGTACTGAAGTTGTTCAAAGGGTACGAAGTAATAGATCCGACTGTAAATTTGTTTTTGGAGAAGTAAGTTTTAACGAGGTCAGAAATTTAGTCTATTCCTTGAAAATAAAAATAGCAGAGATCCATGATGGCTTATTATTAAAAAATATTTTAATTATAGTACCTGTGACAAATTAATTTGACCATTGCTTTAAAGAGTGTGTATTTCCTGATACACAAATGACGTTGCCTGACAAGCCGTCGCGGTGTTACACCTATCTTGTGGGGGGCGTGTCCAACTATACCTACAAACCCAAGTCAACACTATTGATTTGTTTTCTCAAGATTCTTGAAAAGCGCGTGGCTCTTAAGGTGTCTCGAGGCATACATTATTTTTACTGATTCACAATTTGTTTTCAGTAGAAATCATCAATAGAAATACTCTTTGGGAGAAAATAATATTGCACGGATATTACAGTGACCTCAGCAAGGCGTAAAACAAAGTTTATAACTTTCATGAAAATAGTTTGAATCTAATAAAATCGTATCTAAGTGGCAGAAAGCAATCTGCGTGGGGTTGTGTGGGGTAAGGTCGGGGGAGGGAGTGTTGGGGATCCATAGGACTCTGTCCTTGAGCCTCTTCTTTTTGTTATGATCCCCCTGTGGGGATCCCTCCTCGCCCTTCACTCTCTTTGCTGACGATACCAGCATATCCTTCACATCTGCTGATCACGACAATGCGGAAACCGGTGTTATTAGCCCCTAAGAGCCCAGACTTTGATTTTTTTTTAAATGTTGTTTTCCTTTACATATTAAATCTATGTTGTCTAGAAAAGACGAAATTAAAGTGTATTTTGACATTAGTAAATTTTCACCCCCTAAGGCAAAGGCATGCTACTTTAGCAACCTCCCACCAAAAATTGACACAATTTCTCAGGTTCCAGGAAGTGACGTCATGACAGTTGGTCGACAGGTGTCATCAAAATGTCAATGTCCATACTGTGTCAGACGTCAAATATCAAAATTTTAATTTTGTATAAGATGTTTGTGACAAATACTGATAAAGGGCATTTATTCTGGTATTTAATCCCAGCCAAGATAAATTAATGTGCAAAAAAAGGTATTCAAAAAAGTTTTGGTGAGACAGATAGAGGTTATGTGTACATTTTGCTTCTTGTATAAAATGTTTAGTTCGGGTGAATAATTTGTTGTAGACTGGCAATCTATCTAAGAAACGAGACCCTGGAACACCTGGAGCACCAAAACCGCAGTTTGCTGCTATCCGATAATAGATTTGACGAGAAGCGAACAAGGTAAACAAACCGTTCGGCAGCTGCCAGCAAAAGTTGTAAGATACCTTTTTCTTCTTCTAGGTCTTCGATGTAGCAGATGATAGAGGGATATTGGAGTGAAAGGACCACCCCTGGCAAAGTAACACTTGAAGTGTAAATTAATTTGGTAAAGTTGTCACGTTAGTTGCGTTCGGAATATATCGCTAGTTGTGTGCCTTTCAATTATTTGCCTAGGAATACTTTGTGCATTTTAAAACCGTATTGTACGGTTATGTATTGTACGATTATTTCATGTTTTTTTTTATATTTTGGTGGATATCTACCCCTCTTTTTGGTGCCAATAAACGGTTACCATGTTCATCCTTTGAAAATGTCAAGGTGTGGTCGACTACGTTGGAGTTGGAGAAGCCTAAAGTGCTAAGGAAAAACTTCTGACATACATTTTCATTATTTCCTGCTTGTGGTAGAGTATATTTTCTAGTGTAAATCTGTCTCGTGCCTTGTACTTTTCGTTTAGCCTTAATTTCAGAAATGTGTGACATTAACCAGATTTTACTGGAATCACGTTCTAACTTTCAAAATTGTTCATGAATTGATTGTCTTGCAGCCTCATTAAACATACCAGAACTTCTCTTTGAATAGCATCTGCCAGGTGCAAGCAAGGGATGTTTACGTTTTTGCTTCTGAAGTTGTTATTATTCTCTTTCATGTGTTCTTATGTCATTTTCCAAGTCCCCGTTCTCTTTTTACTGTATCTTCACTGACTACTTGTATGGCATTTTCCAATTTTTCGTTCTCTATTCGTAATATATTTACTACGTCAGTATTGTATGCTTTACTGTCACGTTCCAGATATCTCTTTTTTAGTCCTGTATTACTATCAGATTCCATTTCATCCACCTGATGGATTTTCATGTTTGGTAATGCACTACTACTTTTAATTTTATCTGATTCTTCGTGACAATATTCACATTCACGACTCTCCTCTTTTTTTTACCACAAGTGATAATTCTACTTTCTTGCATTTTTGTCTTCTTTTTTCCACTTACAAAGTTGCAAAGTTCGAATTATTATTTTGTTCTAATAATTTGTTATTCTCGTCCACATTTCCCGTCATCTTTTTTATTTTTCTGTGCATAGTGACGTCGCTATCACTGCTACTCGACTCATTTCCATAATGATTTTCGACGGCAGAGTTCTTGTAGTCCGGATCTCTCACATGATCTGTGTCATCTGGATCAAAGAGCATTTCCTTGGATCGGGACGAATTCTCATTGTCCTAGAAGCAAACAGACATGTTATGGGGATGAAATGAAAATAATTATCATTTTTAAAAGAGCATTTTTCTTTTATATAGTGTAAGGTTTTTACTGATATTTTGTGGAAAAGTCGTGAACGAAGTAATTATAAAAATAATAATATTTGGTAAATATTTCATTGTGAATACAATTCTTCCATATCTTTTAAAATACAGGTAATTTATTTAGATGCGGATTTGAATTTTTGAGAATCCTCTGTGTATATAGCGGAACTGTTTGAAATTTTGTACACTTTCCACATAACATTTTTTTTTTGAGGACCGAAAATTAAAAATTCCTAGGGGTGAATCACGCGGTATATTCCAACTTGTCATTTATTTAATCACTATTTTTTAAAATTCTATGCATTACGCTTGCCGAAAGTACAAATTAACTTTAAAGTTAACGAAATTTATGTTTCTATATTATCAGAAGTTGTTGATTTGCAAATTAATAATAACCTCTTAGATTGTTTTCGTTTGATGCCATTTGATCCCCACTATTTTTACGAATTCTATGCATCAAGCAGGTTGCCGAAAATACACATTAGCTTTAAAATGAAACAAAAGTTTCGTTTCTGTGTCCACAGTAGTAGTAGTTGTTGATTTGCAAATAACATAATCTCGTATTTCAGATATTGATTTGATCAATGATTAAATTTCAGTGCAAATAGCATTTAGGATCATCTGCAGAATTCATTATTCTATAGTCACTACACGTTCACAATAACTAAAAACAACTTTCAACTTTTTCTGGGGAACTGGAGCAAAATAGCATCCGAATACTTTAACAGAGTTAATATTCAAAATATTCCGCTGGTAAAGCCATGTATTATGCAATACACTATTTGGCCTTAGTACGTAACTATAGCTAATAACAAAAATCCAACGGTACTGGACATTACCCTCTTTTGCCTTTGGATATTTAGTGAATAAATGCTGAATACCTACCTTACTTTTCCCAAGGAATTTTTTAAAAATGTTTACTAGAGCAAACAAAAGAATCAGAAATGCTAAGCCAGAAACACGTATTATTAACACAAAAAGTCATTTTTGCGAATACATGGTTTTGCCATTGTAGGGTACAAAAGTGTGCCAGTTTGTAAACAAAAACTAAAAGAGCAATGGAAAATGTTCTCTTTTAGTTTTTTCCTTTAAATTTGAGCCGAACAAAAAACTAGTTTTTTTGTGAGCAAAAATGAAAAAACAAATTTTGTTTAATTTTTTTATTAGATTCCCAATAATAAAAAAGTTACGTCGGTGTCGAAAGAGGATTAAAATGTTGACCGTTAGGCTTGCACTGATTTTGCTTTCCCTCTATATAACATTACCACTGAGTAAAATATTAAGCATATGTAAAGAGGAACGTCAAATTTGATAGTTCGCTGAAGTAGCATGTGGTCATCTATTTGAGAAAAATAAATAATTATTAATACGCAATGCAAAAATCATTGTTACTTAAACAATTCATTCAAAGATAGATGGCGACATGTTATGGCAATTTGTCATATTATGTCTTGATTTTTGCCTAAGGCTCACAGTCAAGTGGAAATAGACAACCGATAATACACTTGTCGGTAAAGCCACAATCTTGTCCCAGATTTATAATTTCAATTGTGTTTCTGCTCACCTTACCCGTTTAATTTATACCTACCTTCCTCTATCTACTGTATTATGATTGCAAACATCAGTTGACACCATAAGGTTATTATTTTCAATTTGATATTTTAGATAATATTCATATACAGCGTGTCCATTTACTATTCTCTTCTTCGATTGTGGCTATACTTTTAAGGATAAAGAAAATACGTTCGGGGGATCCAAATAAGGGAAGATGGAGCACATTTTAAAATTAGTTTGGTATATACAGGGTGTTCTAAAAAAGTGTGGCGACAAAAAAATATATTTTTTTAAATGGAACGACCCGTTTTTTTTATCGCAAATGAAGCCTATCAAAGTATAGTATACATCCCTAAATTATTTCCGCTTCCATCTGCGGCGTTGCCAAGTTATAATTTTTCTAAGGTGTTTTTTGCTAAATACCAACCCTTCGTTAATATTGCTATATTTTTCTTGCGGCTTGATTTTTGCTCTTGAAACTTTGGTTGTGGATTTACACTCAACCATTTTATTAATGACTAAGAACAAAGTTGAAAATTTTTGTACAGGATGTTTCACTTTTTTCCGCCAAAACTCCGACATTTTCAAACTTAATTTACTTTTTTTTTCAAATGGAACACCCTATATCTAACATTTCTATTGGATACTGCATTCATTCAGCTTTAATGTGATACCTAATACAGTACCTCTGTCTCTAGCAGTTTTTTCAAAAATCCAGTATAAACAGAAAATTTGCAACCTTTTTACTTATTACATACATGCAAATTACTCGGGAATCAAACTTATACTTATTTAAAAAGCTGCATATCCAAAAAGCGTTAGTACCAAATCTGTAGTTTACCATATTTTTGAATACCTACTACACCTGCAATAGAATATTAAATTATAAAAAGTAAAAGGTTTAGGAGGTGGCCATGGTTTTGTTTCTAGTTTGACATTTGGTAAATATTTCATTTGCTGCTTGTATTCTGTGTTCGTTGTTTAATTTCAAACAAGACTTTATAAGTATGATTTACGTAATTGGTGAATGTTTCGGGTAGATTTTTTTTAGCATCTCGAGTTTATGCCCAAAAATTCCCAGATAGAAGGCATCCTGATACCAGAATGCTGCATCGATCGCACAGGAAATGTTGCCTATAAAGAGCAAACTAGAACAACACCAGTTTTAAATGAAGAAAATCAGTTAGCTATAACATTGGCTGTTGTGGAACACCCTGAAATAAGTGTAAGACAACTGAGTTGGGATTTAGAAATAAAAAAGTCCTCAGTAGGACTCGAGATGCCAAAAAACAATTTCCAAAACATTCACCAATTACGTAAATCATACTTATCAAGTCTTGTTTACAATAATTTTCATTTTGTGACAACTTTTTGCTGTTTGAAATTAAACAACGAACACAGAATACAAGCAGCAAATGAAATATTTACCAAATGTCTAACTAGAAACAAAACCATGGCCACCTATGAGTTCTCCTAAAACTTTTAACTTTTTATAATTTAATATTCTATTGCAGGTGTAGTAGGTATACAAAAATATGGTAAACTACAGATTGTAACTGGTACTAACGCTTTTTTGATATGCAGCTTTTTAAACAATCTAAGAAGGGAATAGTAAATGGACACGCTCTATGCTAATAGAACATCTATAGATGCAACTCCTCTAGTTCTGTTATTAGACACACGCTCCGCTACGTGCACTCTGAATAAATTGACGTTTATAAAACTTGTTGAATAATGTACTATTATGCTGTTACAGCGTATGTTGTTTTTATGTTCTACCGAAATACCAAATCCGACTAAAGTGTCAATCAACGATTTTCAAACGTGCCTACATTTATTTTGTCTGTGTATCTGTCGTTCACATTCGAGGGAATAACAGCAACGTGTCGCAGTAATTGGCAAAACCCGAGTGCCACAAAGATTGATTTTTAGGGTGCAAAAGCCATGTGGATTTTATTGCGGTCGTTCCCGTAATGGGAGGCAATTCTATATTTCCTTCAAAATGTGGTCCACCGACTCTATATTTTATAAGGCACCAGGGTAGCTCAGGGAAAAATTACTTGTTCCCTATTTTGTTATCGACTCTTCGAATTTTTGTTACATTGCATTAGATTGATTATCTTTTATAGAACGGCGAAGTAAGTTAGTATCACGTGGCAGTTCTTTAGACACATTGTATATTGCTATTTATCGATCTATATATGGAAAACTAAAAGTAGGAAAATTTTGAAAATTTTGCACCTCACCAATGAAGATGGGCGCTGCTCAACCAAAATATTTTGGTGAATCTGGCACTTCCAGTTATACCGGAAGTCGATATCAACTTTCTTATTTCAAATGGAACACCCTATATTATTGCATTTTTGGATTCTAGGCATCATTTTGGAACAAAAATATGCAACATGTCCTATGTTTAAATTCAACCGTTTTTGAGATACTTGCATTTTTCCGAAAAAAATTACAGGTGCAGACCTAAAGTCAATAATTAGCAATTTATACGAGGAAACCGCGAAATTTCAAAACGAATTTTTGGCATCATGTAACAGAAGGCCTGACCTAGTGATCTTTGCTGAGAAATAAATCCGTTTTTATACAGGGCGTTCACAAAATATGAATAAAAATTACATTCAAAATGTGCTTAAATCTGGAAAATTTCAAATGGAAACCCCCATTTTTTTAATGCGATCTTATTCACCACTAAAAATGATGACAACTTTGTGTAAGGTTTCCTATACCTAAATGCAGTAATTTTCGATTAATTTACGAAAAACCCACTTTTCGCCCATAAAATGCGGGGTTTGCTTAACGCTTGGAAAATCATATTAGCCGTGGACGTTGAAAAGACAATCGCGGCTAAGGAAATGTCACTTGGTTTATAAATTATTGTCAACAATAATACCGGCGCGCTTAAATTACACAAATGAAGATTATTTAAATTTGTTTATTAGGTATCTACGGAGAATGCAACAAAGTAATATCAAGAACGTGCGATACATGATTTTCTTTTGTGTAATTTAAGCGCGCCGGCATTATTGTTGACAATAATATAAACCAAGTGACATTTCCTCAGCCGCGATTGTCTTTTCATCGTCCACGGCTAATATGATTTTCCAAGCTTTAAGCAAACCCCGCATTTTATGGGCGAAAAGTGAGTTTTTCGTAAATTAATAGAAAATTACTGCATTTAGGTATAGGAAACCTTACACAAAGTTGTCATCATTTTTAGCGGTGAATAAGATCGCATTAAACAAAAATGGGGGTTTCCATTTGAAAATTTCGAGATTTAAGCACATTTTGAATGTAATTTTTATTCATATTTTGTGAACACCCTGTATAAGAACGGATTTATTTCTCAGCAGAGATCATTAGGTCAAGGCTTCTGTTACACGATGCTAAAAATTCGTTTTGAAATTTCGCAGTTTCCTCGTATAAATTGTTAATTGACTTTAGGTCTGCACCTGTAATTTTTTTCGGAAAAATGTAAATATCTCAAAAACGGTTGGATTTAGACATAGGACATGTTGCATGTTTTTGTTCCAAAATGATGCCTAGAATTCAAAAATGCAATAATATACAGGGTATTCCATTTGAAATATGAAAGTTGATATCGACTTCCGGTATTACCGGAAGTGCCAGATTCACCAAAATATTTTAGTTGAGCAGCGCCCATCGGAATTGGTGAGGTGCCAAATTTTCAGAATTTTCCTACTTTTAGTTTTCCATATATAGATCGATGCAGTTCGTGGTGGGCCACCCTGTATACACAGCAGAAATTGTTAGGTTGGTGGTTAATAATAGCATTACATATACCTGCACCGACGATACCCAATTATTGTATCATTGTAAAACGTCTGAGCTAAAGTGCACGGAGATACTAATCAACACTGATCTAAATATTCTAAATATACTGTTTAGTTAGTGACTAACCCACAATATAAAACTTAATGCAAATAAATCTTATGGTTCTAGGGCGTAAGCAAAAAGCTAAGATGGCTAGGGATATAGCTATAAAGATTGATGGTGTGGCGCTTCCGGTTGTATCAGAGGCAAAGAATCTTGGTATTATTGTCGATGACAAGCTTAAATTCAAATCTCTCAAGAACAAACTAATTATTAAACGATCATATCTCTCTTTACGCCTTCTCTACTTCTGCCGTCAATTTTTGGACGCAAACTTCAGAACGATTCTGTCAGAGTCAACTGTTCTGTCACTTTTCAATTATTGCTGTTTTGTATCCATATACTTATACTTATCCTCATCCCGCTCTCTTCTACTGTAACAATTAGGTTGTTACTCAAAAATACAACTAAAAAAATATATTGAGAGAGCAAAATGCGGAGAGCAAGTTTTTTCTTGGAACCAGTTATGAGGCGATCAAATAAATCACAATGTTCTAAAAACAAGTTTATTACAATTTGAGAATCGTTTGCATTAAATTGCCTTACAAAAGAAAGTTACAATTTGAAAATCGTTTGCAATAAATTGACTTACGAAAGGAAGTTATACTACTTACAGTTACATAACTTAAACAGAAATAAATTTGAAATTTAAGGTTAATCAATCACCTTAGGTTACACACCGACTGAGATTTTTACTGCGGCTCGATTCTGTCCTTTCGACTTGGGTAAAAGTAATAGAGTTCGACACAATACATCAACTCCACATTCATGTAAGTCCGTGCCCAATATGCGAGAACCAAACCAGACCACTTATAGCTGCAACGCTGCAGTGCCGACTAGCTGGGACGTGTGTCTTTGTTGTGGCTGGTGGATCTGTCGCTTAGCCGCACGTGACCAAACCAGAACTTGTGATGTGGTAGGAGGTGGTGTGGTGTAACAGCTTCGACGTATCTGTGAAGTCGAAAACCAAGCAGTACCCAATCTCTTAAGTCGAGAAAATATTCAGACAACTAGGTATTAGGCGATGTTGCTTATATTTACTCATAATTTTGACTTGTAAGTTAGTAAAACTACCCTAATTACAACAATGAGTATGACTAATTCAATAGTGCTATATTTATAATTATTAAAAAAAAACACTCTGCACAGAGATAGCGAAAATAATGCAAAATATTTACTTGTAAAAATGTAATATACAATTTGAAACTTGATATTTAAAGGAAATCTGAACCTCCGACTAGGACAAGAGAATGATTTTTGTTTTTGATTAAAAGTTATATTAACACACACTTATATGTTCTCGGGGTAAGTAAAACAAATTTAGTTCATAAAAGAGAAAATTCAATGATATAATGATAATAGCAAAACAATCTGAGGTGACTCTACGTTACGTTCCTTCGGGGATCAGACCTAGAGAGGTATCGTTGAAAATTAAGAAGGTTCAAAAGAATTTAGATACGGTAATATAATCAGGTGCAGAACCCAGGCCGAAATCCAGAGGTCAGCTCCAGTTCGTAGAACCTAGGTGAGTGATATCTAAAGAAAACGGTACGAGAAATACACAAAAAAAGATAAATGAGATAAAATCTACTCACCGAGCGCTCGAGCCGGTAGATAAGTTTCACATGAAAATGAAAGATAACAAATATTAATTGAAGAATGGTAAAATTTCAACAATACACTCTTGATCAAACCGCTAAATTGGGGTTGAAAAGTCGAAAAAGTGGCCAAGCCAAAAACACGATGCGAGCACCTCAAGAACGCAACGAAAAGTGTCTTGGGAACGAGAACTTGTCAAAACTTTTCGTGGTACGATATCCGGTTTCGAGATTATAGAACATTCTATCGAATTCTATAGACAACCCGCGAAAATCCTTAATAAAAAGGCATTATGAAAAAACTAAAATTTCGAATACAACATCCGTTTGTGTTTGTGATTCGTACCACAAAAAAGGTTAGATAGATGAACGACAAAATTGACACTTGACCGGGGAATTGACTGTAATCACAAATCACTTTAGTTAGATGAGTTTGATATGATCGAAATATTATCAGGTATTTATTTTCAAAAGTAAGCACAATAAATTAAAAGGTATTTTACACTAGCAGGCAATCGAAGGGAATTATTTAATTACATAACTGAACTTTGGGATCTGGCTCGCCAACCAATATTCACACAATCACAAAATACAAATCCAGGTCAGAAGAAGAAGAGTCTAATCGCATGCGCGATAGGCGTAGCATTATCTTTCTGTTACAGGGGTGGTTCAATAATGAATTGATAAATTTAATGAAATTAAAACGCTGCAACGGAATGAGACAAAATTTCCGTTACACTACCCACTCAATTTGAAGGACGTTAAATCTAGTACTGTTAGTTAGTTGTTGTATATTTTTTTGTATCTGTAAGGTAGGTAGTACATTAACTTTAATTATTATGTATTTCTTTATGTACCAAAATTTTTTATTTGTTATAAATAATGTTTTTTGAGGTTAAGTGTAAGAATAGCTTACAGATAAACTTCGCCTCATGTCTGTCTTGTTATTTAGTTAAAATAAAAACGATTTATTATTATATTATTATTATTTGATGTTTTTTAGTTCTCCGAATTCCAAAGCTACTCTACCTATGTAGGTATATAGTTTTATACAGAGTGTCTCAAGTAGGTATGACGTCGCTTGTGCCGACCCCCTTCACTTTCCTCCACAATAAGAAGCCGAAACGGCAGGACGAACAACTGAGAATCGGGGGTCAGTTAACGAAGAACACTTTAAAAGCCTAGACAGACACACAGCGATACTAAGGAACAGACCCACTGAGCAGACCACCGCTACCAAGATTAAATTCTTCCAGGAAACTTGCAATAATGCTCGATATTATGAACACCAGAATTTTACTTAAATATGTTTCAGTGGCACCAACATTAGAACATATGCACATGTTAATCTACTGTGCGGCAACGGCAATCATCACTGTAATGGGACCCAAGATCCGGACGGCCCAAGAGTTAAATCGTGCAAGACTAGAACCACGAATGGCTCCATGGGAGATGCGACTAAATCGGAAGATCGAGAGTCTCCGTAAAGACATAGGACAAGTAACGGAATATATCAGAGGAGTTAGAACTAGAAAGATCCAGAGGGCTGTGCAGGCAATAATGAGCCACACCCAAATGCATTCTCAGCGTGACCCCGCGAACATCACTGCTCCACAGTGTCTTCATACATTAAAACACAAACTTTCTGTTTTCGCAGGGCGTCTGAGAAGATACAAGGCTAGTAACAACAGAAAACGAGACAACAAACTCTTTGAACGTTCAGAAAAAGATTTCTACCGTACTTTGAATTCTAGCGCCGATGCCACAAATACGAGTTAACCTAGCAGAGAACAGGTTGGCGGTTTCTGGAGAAATCAACTTGCCACACCAGGCCCATGCAATGTCAGTGCAAGCTGGATCAGTGAAGAACGCGAGATAAGCCGGAACTATAGCCAGATGCAACAAGAGCAATTCACAACCGATGAGGTCTCCACTGTCATCAAGAATTCACACAACTGGAAGGCACCAGGTCCAGACCATCTCCAAAACTATTGGATTACTAAATTGTGGTGCATGCGTGAACGGGTGACTACCTTAATTAATGAAGTCATGCTCGATCCCCTGAAAACGCCATTGTTTCTTACACAAGGTGCAACCTACTTATTACCAAAAGACCAGCGGAATACGGATAACCCTGCCAAGTACCGCCCAATAACCTGCTTGCCTGCGCTGTACAAGATAACAACGAAAATCAAGAACCAATGGTGTAGTTCAATGCCGGTAGGGGTATTAGCCTTCGGAGTAGTTGTTTCTGTTGGTTCTATCTGTTGAATCCATCCACTCCGGAATTTGCCTACGTCCATCTGATGATTCCCAAAGAGGATGAAACCGGTAATGGGCTGGCTGGGATCATTGTGCCTGCAGCATGTCAGGACATGTCCCAACAAAGATAGCAGTATCTTCGACGTTACGTTGGTGAAGGAGAAAACTTTGATCTTTGCAAGGCCGATAGATTATTGGAAAATCGTGCTTGGAAACGTGTCAAGTTAAAAGATGCAAAACTTGGTGAGAAAGCTGCCGTTTGGTTAGTCACCACTGACATGAAGGTTAAACGAACATTAGGCATGGGCCTGAAACAAAAACTATCCATTTCATTTCGAAGAGATATCGTGAAAAAAGTTGCAAAATCTTTAAAAAAATCATTTGCCGACAACCAGGAGTTTACAGCGAAAAGTATGCGATAGATTTTAAAACAAAAGGATCAATAGGAAAAATTTTGGGGTTCTCAGAACGTATATTACAGCCGGGCGTAGTGCACGTTTCGGATTTACCTGTTGACATTGTTAAAGTTAGAACGGTGCATATAGCTAGCAATATAACCACTGGGGCTTATTATAATAGCCGAACGACGCATACCATATACGAATTTGCGATAAGTGCGGACCCTGGTTACGCCATAGACGAGATTCCTAGAAATCTTCTTTACGTACCCGTAACGAAGCGTCATATAAACAACATAACCCTAAATATACTCGATCAAAATTCCGACTTGGTAAATTTTAGAGGAGAGGATATCAATTATAAGATTGGAACTGAAAAAATTTCGTCATGGTTCTGGTTTCTTGCTACAGGTATCAGCCATATAAAAGAAAGCAGGTGACTTCACGAACCCCATTAGCACCAGCACCTTTAAGTTGGAGAGATCGTAACGCGGAGCTTACTTTCGAGGAACGCTTATTCTTAGGGTATCAGGGTCACCATGCCACTGACACACCAGGTTTTCGACGTACACTAAAAACCAAATTTAGATGAATCCATTCAACGAATGGAGGCACGCACCTACTACCCGTTCGTAAAGTCGTTTATGAATAACGACGTCGTGGAGATAACAATTACCAGGGCGATGCTTGGCTGTTGATGCAGGAGGCTGCAATTTTATTAAGGGGAAAATAACAAATAAATCTGGAACCGGTACTTACAGTTTTACGAACAACAGGGCTGTATTTTTAATCGACCCAGCTTCATATGAACTCTGCGGCCATGAAATAGACTTAGTGAGAAATCCCGGAATTGTGAGCTCAATAAGAGTCTACTCATGTTATTCGCCAAACGATCAAAAGTATTTGGTAACCTCCGGCTGGACTTTTCCCGATAAATCAAAAATCGTGAACGATGATGGATCGTTCAGCGTGCGAGTTCCACTCAAACATTTATTTGGTATTTTTAACGATTATCCACATGATATCTGTGGAAAGCAGACCATAAGACTAGTACGAGCTCGAAATGATAACAATTGCTTGCTTTTAGAACAAACTCCAGATATAACTACAGAATTTACTATACCAACATTGAGTTGAAAGTTAAGCATATTCAACCAAATGACGAGATTAGATTAGATCTACTACAATCTATAAAAATGGACTGACCCATAATTATTCCTTTTCGCAAATGGGAGGTACATGAATTACCGAGTCTTACAAGTCGCGCACAAAGAGAAATCTGGTCAGTCAAAACGACAGCATCACTGGAGACTCCCAGATATGTCATCGTCGGGTTTCAAACTAATCATAAAGACAATACTAAAAATGATCCCACAAAATTCGATCATATAAATACATCCGACGTGAGACTAATATTAAACGGGGAATACTTCCCGTTTGAACGCCTCCGATTGGACTTCAAAAAGAACGACTACGTGGAAGCTTACAACAACTACACTGAATTTTACCCAAGCTACATGAATGTGCGCGACAAACGACCTTTGATGAGCTACCAAGAATACAAAGATAAAGCGGCCCTCTTTATTGTCGACTGCTCCAGAAGAAACGAGTAGATCAAGACCAACACGGTTGACATTAAACTGGACATAGAGAGCACCAGCGCTTTCCCCGAAAATACAAGAGCCTATTGCGTCATAATTCACGATTCCGTTATCGAGTACCTGCCTTTAAGTGAAATGGTCAGAAATTTAGTGTACAACATTTTCAAAATTTACTTTTGAATTTGAATTGACTTGACTCGCATAGATGAACCTCGTAGTCGTCACCATCAGCTGACTACAAACTTGTCTGCCATGTTAACCTTACGTATTGAAAACCACATATAAAATATCGAAAAAGTTAAGATGATCGAGGAGCGTGAGCGTCGCAACGAGATGATGTAAATGTTTAGAAAACTGGACATCGAAGACGAGAAATGGCAATTTTATGTTTTTTCTAATAAAAATAGATTTAAAAACTGAAATGTAGTATCTAGGAAAGTATTGTAATGTAAACAAAAAAATAATAAATCATAAAAATGTATTAATTGTATTTATTTTAAACCTCAATCCCTATATTTTTCGATAAATTGAGAAGTCAGGTATATAAATTATTTAGTTTATCACCTGACAAGATGCTCCTAACACCTGATTATGTAATATTATCCGCAATGATTAACAACATTTTCTACATCTATAAACCCCACAATATAGCTGGAGTTAGTATTTGTATAGACGAAAATGGTAAACGGTCGTCAGAATGGCGGTTTTTATTACCATCAGGTGATCTAAAAGCCGTAGTTTTCATGATATCCATACCTAAAAACACTACTAAATAGAAGCTTCGAATGTTGTTTGAAAATAACAGTTACAGCGAAACGCTATGGAAAACATCCGGCTGTACTGAAAATTCCAATTCCACACCCATATCTCAAGAATTACTAGAAACCGACCAGTGTATACCAAGCTTCTCGACAGTTACTATCCTGACGTACTACATATCGGCGTGTTTGTCTTTACTTATTGTGAAATCCCTCATCAGGATAACACAAAAAGTAGTGAATAATCAACACTAGTGAACTATGGATCATCGAAAATTAAATAATAGGCTCAAATCTTTTGAAAAATGGACGTACACCTCTGTGATTTCACCAAAGAAGCTGGCAGAAGCTGGGTTCTTTTATACAAATTTTGAAGACGTTGTTCAGTGTCCTGTTTCATCGAAGGCCATCGATGGGAAGCCGAGGACGATCCCCTACAAGATCCTTTCATATTCAACGGCGGTGATACTACAGAAGATATTCAGTTTAAAGCTATGGTAATGCAGTGGTAGAAGATGACAATTTTACCTGCAAGTCTTTGCGAATTGAGAATAAATGTGACTTATGTAAAATCTGCTACGAGAATAATATAGAAATTTTGTTAGTACCCTGTGGACATCTAGTATTTTGTATCAAGTGTTTGCATTCAATAGACAAATGCCCGGTGTGTCGAAATACTGTGACCAATAAGATGCGAGCTTATCTTTCGGGACGTCATTACCATAGTAAAAGTTGTTTTTCACTGTACAGGGTGTTCCCGTATATTTTGACCCACCCCTAGAGCCTTTATTTTTCGAGTTAGGATAAAATTACTTGAATGAAAGTTTGCTGCCCCGTGGTTGGAGAATACGCTAGATATGCGTACAACTTTGGTCCGCCAGATGTAAACTCGGTTATGTACGACCCCGTACCGTAACACTCCAGATCGTCCGTCATTTCTCCGAGAACAGTCCCGATAGGCACGTCGTACTCTCCGGGTTTTGAAATTTATCTCACGCTATCTGTGTCGTAATATAACACTCCAGAATGACCAAAACCTCTTCGGTAATTTCTAAAAATCAGGTGAGATCGAATAGACCAATTTCTGCGGTTTTTCAACCACGTATTCCTATTTATTTTCAGAAAAAACTCTAACGAGCACTGATTGAAAACAAAAAATGCTAGCCCAAGACGTACACCATCTTTGTAACCAAAACATCCTATGCGGTAAAAAGTAATATAATTCATTTTCCATACAGTGTGTCCACAACTGCAAAGAGAAAATTTTTATAGGTATATTTATATTTTTAGATTACTCTGTATGACCAAAGTTGTTTCTAAATATCAAAAATAAAATGTAACTTCTCTGTACCTGCCAACATGCTTCATAAACTTGGAAGAGACATTTGTCAGCTATCGCAGAAAATCTGGGGCATATGGAAAATCCTAACATGCAGTAGCCATGGACTATATTTAAAAAGACCAAAAATCAAGACATATCCATGTTCTCACCAACCTTTTAGAGGTAATGTTAAAATCACAATTATTTTTATTTCCAACAAAACTAGAATAAAATTTGAAACTTCTAATTTTATTTTTTTGTAGAAAACACGTAGTTATTCATGAACCAGCTTTATCATTGAAATAGGCGCACAACGGACCCAAAGTGGCCTACATGCTTGGCCAATTTAAGCGACCACCCGGACCTAAATAGCCAGATAGAATAGTGGAATAACGAAAAATTCCCCACGAAAATGTCAAGAATTCACAGGTAATTATAAAATTTTCATCAAAACTAATATTCATTTAGTACGGCCATCTCAGACTCTATAGTCTGTTCTCTAGCAGTTGATAGTACCGCCCCTTCATTATAAATTCAGAAAGCTGTCGCAGTGTGCCAAAAAATAAAGAGCATTTTTAATGCTATGGCCAAGAGCGCTGGACAAATGTGGGTTCACGGTATTGCTCCTAAATAGCTTTATGCGTGTGCTTTACTAATTGTCCTACAGTCACTGGGATTACTACGGTTTTCTAGGGTTTTCCGTAGTACTCGAGCGAATGCTATCCTAGTTCTATCGGGAAAAAAGTCGGCCCTAGCCGCAAATGGCAACGAAGACAAAATAATAGTAATTGCCCCCCTCCCCCGCACAAGCATGTTGTTGCCTGGGGTACTCCTAGTTTGGAGTATTGTGAGGGTGAGAATTATTATTATTATTAATGTATTTGCCTCTTGTTTTGGTGATATTTTTTGGGACCACCTGGGCATACCGCATATTGGCCCGATTCACAATAGAGTCATAAAATGCAAATGAGGCGAGGGACTAACCATAGCCGTACCTACCGAGGAAATTACCTTACCCCTAATTATTTATGTTTAGAGTTTAGAAATATGCTTTTCAGGCAGGAATTTTTATTAGACATTCATTGTGGGAGGTAGGTACCTACATCTGTGGTACGTACTTATTTTTTTGGTATTTTTAGTATTTTTTATTTAAATAATATCCAAAAAGTTTTCCAGAATCAATATTTATTAGATCAAGAATACAAATATTGCAAATTAAACCAGAGGAAATAAAAAAATTAATATAAAATATACAGCGAAATTTGAAAATAAACAAATAATATAATAATAAAATATTAATTAGCTATTTGCACTATACTTATTCTAAAATAAAAGAATCGTCTTCAGAAGAGGAGTCGTCTTCACCTAAATTAATAATCACAGGTTGCAGGTTTCAGTTTCGTCGATTAAATTGTCAAGTTCCCACATTCTCTTTTCTTCATCGATAACGTGACGAATACCATTTCGCCAATTGTCCGTAGTAACGTGCTCTATTGCAGTGTTGAGAAGATGGCGAACTTCTTGCAATTTAAATATTGTGTTATTCCTTGACACATAACCTTTCATCTGGACCCAAATCAGTTCAATTGGGTTCAATTCACAATGGTACGGAGGTAATCTGAGAACAATAATATTCTGTTTTTTAGCTATTTCATCAATCTTGTAAGCTTTAAATTGCTCTCTGTGCTGTCTAACAATTGTTATTAATTCTTTTTTTTACCATACCATCTTCGTGTGCCAATTTCTTCTTATCCAACCAGTCGATAATATCACATTTTTTCCAGGAAGACGTAGGAAGTTTCTCTGCCAATCTAGAGTGGTACGGAGCATTATCCATGGGCGCCCATAGGGGGGGCATCATATCCTTCCAGGTATACAGGGTGAGGGTGTCCCGAAATTAGCCTGCCATAATTTACCAGCGTGTTCTACGACCTAAAAAAATGAAAAAAGTTCCTATAAACATGGCCTTAAAAATTCCCCCTAATGGGGCTATAGCCCCGAAAAGGGGCAGTTTCACAAACGGTTTTTTCCAAATTTTTCCAGAACGAACAAAGGTAACATTCTGAAATTTGGTATGTGATGTACCTGTGAGATTTGACACTTGCTGGGGTAGCGATAGTTAGACATTCTTAATCATAGGGGTCCTAAATGGGGGGTTAAGGGGTTAAAAATACCCTAAATATTTTGTGTGTGCTTTTTCTCCAAATTTATTGCGAAATTATAAAATTTCAGGGTATTCTACGAAAAAATGGTGCTCTTGTTGAACTTTGATAGCGTGCACCGTTTTCGAGTAAAATCGTATTGAAATTTTTTTGCAGAGGGCCATGAAAATGCGTATTAGAAATTAGCCTGCCATAATCTACCACCACGTTTTTTGATACAAAAAAATTAAAAAAGTTCCTATAAACATGGCCTCAAACAAGAGCATCTTTTCTTCGTAGAATACCTTCAATTTTCATAATTTTGCAAGAAATCTGAAATAAGTAAAAAAAGGGGTAATTTTAACTCCTGGGACGCCTATGATTAAGAATGTATAACTGTCGCTACCTCGGAAAATGTCAAATCTCCCAGGAACATCACATAACAAATTTCAGAATTTTATCTTTGTTCGTTTATAGAAACCCGTTTGTGAAACCACTTTGAACGTCACCTTCAAATTGATTTGTTTATTAAGGTATTTTCAAAGTGATTAATAATTACCTGCCCTCCCTACCACTAATAAATTATAATTACCTGCCCTTCCTATCCATAAAAAAAATTCTTCTACGGCACGCCTGCGGTATATGGCATTTTTATGACCCTAGTACAGGGTGGCCCATCCAAGCGGAAAAAGTGTGCTAACGTGGAGACACGTTAACATAAAATCGTCATTCAAAAAATGAGATTGTAGCAAAAATTAAGGGGAATTCGAGGGTGTACCCTAATTTTGTATACGGGGGTCGGTAAAAATAAAAAAAAAAATTTTTACCTACACATCCATTAGAGAACCTTTAAGTAGTATTCCCGAATATTCAGTTTTTTAATATAACTTCCGGTTATAGCGGAAATGAAAGTGCTTTTCTCTATTTTACAACTTACACATTTCTCTTAACCACCACAGGATTCATTTTTTAATTCCAACCGTTTCCAAGATATTTATCAGAGAAGCTCCATCAAACTAGATACATGGTCTCATGGTCGGTGTCTGATGTTCGATCTGAGTAGGCCAAACAATAAAACCAAATTTATGACAAATCAAGTCAGCCATGATAATAAAACTGACAATCGAGTAGGCTGTCAATTCAATATTTCTATTTACGTGTCAGATTAGTCTAAAATTTTGTTGCTGAAGCTGTTAGTAGTTGCAGTTTAAAAAATGTTTTTGAAAGAAGAATGCTGTGATATTTTAGAGATCTTCATCAAAAATGATAAAAGATACGTAGAAACTTTGAGGGAGTATTCTCGTAAATATCCAAATAGAAATGTTCCGAGTGCTTCATTTATATGTAAGCTGTATCGAAGATTCAGATCGACAGGAAGTGTGATTAGCAAGAGAAAAAAAAAGGGTTTAGAATTAGTGAGGACGAGAGAGAACGAATTTTAAATTATTTCAGAAGAAATAACGAAAAATCTCAGAGAGATGCAGCGAGAGACTTACAAATTCCCCGGTCTACAATACAAAGGGTAATGAAATTAAGCAAATTTAAAGCCTTCAAAATATTACCTCTTCAAAGGCTATTCCCTGGAGATGCTGCAAGAAGACTGGGATATTGTCAAACAATGTTAAACTTTTATTTTGCAAGAGGTGGAGCTGGATTTTTTGAACAAATTATTTGGTCCGATGAAGCTACATTTACAACGGCGGGAATATACAACCCGAAAAATAGTATATTTTGGTCTGTTGACAATCCACGGGCATTTCGTGAAGTTGTGAAATCCGGCAGAAATTCCGTGGGTGTTTGGTGCGGAATTGTGGGAAATTTTATAATGGGCCCTCTATTTTATTCAGGAAGTATGACGGGTAGGAAATACCTACATTTAATCCAGAACGAATTGGAACAATACTTTGACCAGTTGCCATTAATTTTTATTAACCAACTCCAAGAAAGACAATTAATATGGCAGCAAGATGGCGCTTCCTTCCATAACTGTGGGCCCATAACGGAATTTTTGAACAATTCGATTGAAAATTGGATTGGTAAACATGGAACGATAAGGTGGCCGCCACGTAGTCCAGATTTAACCCCCTTGGATTTTTTCTTGTGGGGGCATTTAAAAAATAAAGTTTATAAGAACCGCCCCGAAAATGTTGAGGAGATTAAAAGACGAGTAAAATTAGAAATTGATAGTTTAAACAATCGTCCCTTAATCTTTGAAAATGTCCGAAAAAATTTCTTAAAAAGACTTAGGTTATGTGTAAATAATAATGGAAACCATTTTGAACATTTAATGTAAATGCACTTCTAACTAATTTTTATATAGAGATGAGTTAAAAAATTGTTTTATTTGCTATACAAAACACCCTTTATATTTTTTCATTTTTGGAATCTAGACATTTTTCTGTTTACAAACATATACCTCTATATATAAATACCTACACTACTTATCATAAAAATTGCAACAATTTAAAACAAATTAAGTACAATTGGTATAAACAATTACTATTTTTAGAAGTGATATACATACCTAAAACTGATATAAATTTGAAGGTAGTATATATTACATATTTGCACCCTCCGTTTTTACACAATTTCAGAAAATAAATATAGTGTATAGGTATTTATTTTTTATTGGTTATGCATGTTTACATCATATATAACAGGCAAGTATATACATCTTAACCAATAATTATTCGTTCCTGGAATCTCCATTCCTATTGTTACAATAACGACTTCAAGACCTCAATCTAGTTATGGGCATTGTAAGTTAAAAAAATAAAAAAGTTAAGGGGTGGCTTAATTTTGTGTAATCACCCTGAACATGTCACTGAATCACCCTGTAGATACAATATTATTTATTAGAATACAATATTCCAAAATTTTGTTGGAAATGTCAGAAAGTTTGAACTAACTTTAGAATATTTATAAACAAAATATTGCTTATTAAGAAAAAAATATTAATTTGAAGGCAATATTAATATTTATTAAACAGTAATATTGCAAGAATAAATAAACCTCAACAGTGATATACGAAAGTTTACGACAAATAATGTAAAATTATCTGCTAAAAAAAATCCTAATAATAAATATCATCATATATTATAGGCGAATATCGTAAAGTATTGTATAACATACCCCGTTTATGGACATCTATGCAAATTTTGATGGAAAGATAGTTAATATCATATTTAATATTAATATCTTATATATTTATTTTTATTAAAAGTACCGAATATTCACTCTAAACATATGTATATTTCTGATAAGTATACTATTAATTGAAACCAATGAAATCTTTTCTTTGCCAAATTAATATATTTAAATTTTCACTGTATCATACGTAAGTTAGTCAGTATCCAAAAATACCATTTGTTAACCGTAAATAAACTTTAATTAATGCCAATAAACGTTTCTCTGAGTGTAATAACTAATCATATTGTTGTTGTTTTAATAAATATGACAGTAGTAAAAATAATAAATGTTTCATAATTTCCACGCGATTTTTAATTAAGTTGAATGCAGTTGAATGGCTATAGCCACTTTAACATTCAGCCTACTCGCTTGTCAGTTTTATTATCATGGCTGACTTGATTTGTCATAAATATGGTTTTATTGTTTGGCCTACTCAGATCGAACATCAGACACCGACCATGAGACCATGTATCTAGTTTGATGGAGCTTCTCTGATAAATATCTCGGAAACGGTTGGAGATAAATAGGTCAAATTATATATCGTTGGATTCAGAATTAAAAAAGGAATCCTGTGATGGTTATATAAGAGAAATGTGTAAGTTGTAAAATAGAGAAAACCACTTTCATTTCCGCTATAACCGGAAGTTATATTAAAAAACTGAATATTCGGGAATACTACTTAAAGGTTCTCTAATGGATGTGTAGGTAAAAAAATATATTTTTTTTATTTTGCAAAGAATGTTTTTTCGCGATAACTTTTTTACCGACCCCCGTATACAAAATTAAGGTACACCCTCGAATTCCCCTTAATTTTTACTACAATCTCATTTTTTGAATGACGATTTTATGTTAACCTGTCTCCACGTAACACACTTTTTCCGCTTGGATGGGCCACCCTGTACCAGACTATAGCCTAACTATATATATTATCGGCCCTCTTCTAGGAAAATTGTTTTCAAAAGGTACGATTTTTCCCTTGCTAATGGGCAGCTCAAATTGAAATGTTGGCTCTCTTTTTTATTTTTTAACAATTCTTAATTAAGAACAAATTTAATTTAGTCAATAATGTTTAATATCGTCTGCTCAACTAACTAGAATATAGTGTAACAGTACGATTATTATATTTTTATTGTTTATAATACAGGGTTCTTAGCAACCTGGAAAACCTGGAAAAGCTTTGAATAAAGAACCCCAGGAAGGAGCAAATTTGGGCTTACCGCTCGACCGGGACAGTCTCTGCATATTGCGAGACACCGTTTCCGTCTTTACAGTGGCGCACACCTTTAAGTTGTTTCGACAAACTAATAGAGGCAGAAATCGTAATGTTTTGTGAAATCAGTAGTACCCACCTACCCTACAATACAGACAAAAAAATTATAAGGCACTTTTATGTCTTTCAGTTTAGGAATTCTTGATAATACAGCAATTTTAATTTTAAATTTCCAATATATGAAGAGGTAGGTACCTACAAAAACGCCTGTGCCACTTTAGTGCATGACCTCAAAAGTTAATTTAAATTACAAAATTACCTACCGATGGATTATTATCCTCAAACATTTTAGTTTTAGCAGTGAGGGAAGTACCACAATCCACACATCATATCTACTGACCACCAATTAAAGTATTATGTCAAAACTTGGTTACTACTCAGGGCGATTTCCGTCTCATTTATTTTATAGAGCTTTGACTCCTTCCTGGGATTCTTTATTTAAAGTGAAAGTCAGGGTATTCCTAAACAGTCAGGGAAAGTCGTGGATTTTTCCATTTTCACATTAAAAGTCAGGGATTTCTAAACAGCACAACTACTAGGATTGTGATTTTATCATGGTATACAGAGTGTCCCAATTTGATACTGGACACCTTAGAAATAAATGAAGGGCAAGGAAAACAAGTCTCTATTTTTATTGGTAGTCCCAAGGGAGAGTACCTCATAGGCGGTGGTATTTGGATGGGGTAATTATTTCATGACCTGCTATTTTTTAAAATAGCAAATTTTCAAGAAACCCTATTTAGGGACTTTTTTACGACAAAATGTTGTTAAGAAAACTAGTTCAGAATGAAAAACTGAGTAGACTTGCAAAGTTTCAAAAGTCTAGGCCTACTTTAATTTTTAGCTTTTTCGCCTTTTCTTCCATTTTTTTCTTAGAAATGTGTCCTTTCTGGAGCTTTCACGTCAAAATAATTTTAAGGAAACTTGATCATCCTGAAAAAATTAAATTTTGACGTGAAAGCTCCAGAAAGGACACTTTTTTGAGAAAAAAGTGGGAGATAAATCTAAAAATCAAAGTAGGACTAGACTTTTCAAATTTTGCGAATCCACACAGTTTTTCATTCTGAAAAAGTTTTCTTAATAACATTTTATCGTAAAAAAATCCCTAATATGGTTTCTTGAAAATTTGCTCTTTTAAAAAATCATAGCAGGCCATGAAATAATTACCCCATCCAAATACCACCGCCTTTGAGACACTTTCCCTTGGGACCATTAAAAAATAGAGACCATTTGTTTTTCTTGACCTTCAAATATTTATGATATCTATATATGCCCACTTCAGAAAAACCATCTCTCACATCATAATCATTTTAGAGCCTATTTATGAACGGATAGATTTATAACTATTTTTTTAATAAAATTTTCAGAACTTAATTATTTTCCAAACTCTTGGAAGTCAGGAAATTCAAATTTTTCAAATTGCTGAGAACCCTGTAATACACACAATGACGTCCTTTAGTTCAATTTCAGATAGAATGTATTAATCGTTCGTAATACTCACGTATTAATAAATATTACTCACGACTGTCATGTCTGACACGTATTAGGCTCAACATGCGCTTTCCGAAAACAAAATACAACGCAAAATAAATTATTGGCTATCAATGCAATCTGTTTTCCAGGATATGAATCTATAGCCGTGAGAAGTCTTATAAATACATCAGTCAACGTATTAATACTTTTCAGTTTTCTTTAATAATACAAAAATAGTGATAGTCGACCATATACAGTACTGTTTCGGGACGGTCATCCCTCATCAGTATGGCTCACCCGACTATCAAGTGGTATAGACAAACGTGCCTAGACGATGGATTTACAATATAAGGAATTAATTAATTACCGAAGCATAGTATATAGTAAATCCATCGTCTAGGCACGTTTGTCTATAGACTTGATAGTCGGGTGAGCCATACTGATGAGGGATCACCGTCCCGAAACAGTACTGTATATGGTCGACTATCACTATTTTTGTTCTATCAATGTTTTCGGTTGGTTAACCGACGCCGTGGAGTCGGTAGATGGCGGGTCTCGGTAATTGTGGCGTGAGCCTTTGCCGATCAAGACCAGTGGCTTTGTCCCGCACCTTCGGGTGTGCTATCGTTATAATACTCCATGATCAATTGATTGCTTCGGTAATTAATTGATTCCTTATATAGTAAATCCATCGTTTAGGCACGTTTGTCTATACCACTTGATAGTCGGGTGAGCCATACTGATGAGGGATCACCGTCCCGAAACAGTACTGTATATGGTCGACTATCACTATTTTTGTTCTATCAATGTTTTCGGTTGGTTAACCGACGCCGTGGAGTCGGTAGATGGCGGGTCTCGGTAATTGTGGCGTGAGCCTTTGCCGATCAAGACCAGTGGCTTTGTCCCGCACCTTCGGGTGTGCTATCGTTATAATACTCCATGATCAATTGATTGCTTCGGTAATTAATTGATTTCTTTTATAGTTCTTTAATAATGTTTATGTCTTTGACTGCAATTTATATTATTGTTGAAAAATAGAATACTATTTCAAGACGTTTTCCTTCTTAATTGCATATTTAACAATATAGTATAAATATAAATTTACTAAAATCTGTATTATTTTGAATATTCAAACTTGATATATATTTTCATAAACAAAAATAATTCCATTAGAATAGATTTTATTTTCGATATTTTTATTTTCCCTTTTATAATAATAATATAATAACCTGTACTATTTTGAATGTTTCTATTTACTTGCAATATATTTTTGTAAGCCAATAATGATTGTTCTCTTCGTTGCCGAAATGTCGGCAATTTTCCGTACATTAAAAGTTTATTTTATTTCGTAAGAACAAAGCCATTCTGCATGCCATAAAAACTTCCCGAACCTTCCGTCCTAATGGATAAAATTAAATGTTTATAAAAAGACTTTTACAAATACGGACTATTGTAAACATTTAACCCGATTTTTCAACCGCATATTTTAATCAATAAACGCAATTTTTATTTGACAAAAAAGTCTAATATACTTTTCCTTCAATTAATAATTGCACAACGAAACAAAACCGTACATTAAAACTATTTCAAAAACATTTTTGTTGCTCTAAACTTTGAAATATATGGAAAATAATAATTATTATCGAAGCTACAATGCTAAAATTAAAACCAACCACTTTCACTGGTGGCCTCTGTGTCACATTTGACTACAGGTTGAACCACAATATCTCATTAGCCATGAAAAAATCGCTACCTAAGTTACAGTCAACAAACTTTTCATGTTTGACGTCCCCTCGTGAGTTGTAGTAAAGAAGGTTGCCGCCTCCGGCCGCAGGTCTGGGGATACTAGTAGGGAATTTCTAGTTATTATTAATATTATTATTAATAATATTATATCGACTTAGCCAAAAGGCATTCGCACTCCCTCTACGGGGAACATTCAGTAGTACCGCTTTTAATAATAATAATATTATTATTATCGACTTAGCCAAAAGGCATTCGCACTCCCTCTACGGGGAACATTCACTCAGATCCCGGGTATTCCGGATACCATAAGGATCTGGCTCGGACGAGACCCTTGCCATGTTATCGGGCCTTAGGTGACATTGATGTGGTTGGACGTTCCTGCACTCCCCATGAATTTCCTGACGGTTCGGGCTGTCGCAAGTAGTACCGCTTTCTGCATGGACCTGTAAAGGTTATCAGTTAGACCCAGCTCTTTGATGTTTCTCAGCAAACTTTTTGGAATGACACCAGTTGTTGACACGATGATTGGAATCGTCTGAAAGTTGTCCATTTCCCATTGCCTTCTAATTCGTTCTTCTAAGTCTCTGTACTTCGCGATCTTCTCGACTTGCTTCACACGCAGGTTGTTGTTGTTCGGGATGGCCACATCAATCAGAGTTGTCTTCCTAGAAATTTTATCAACTATTATAAGGTCCGGTCTCGTTGATCTGTCAGAACTGTACGATCCCAGTACATCTTGTAGTTGCTGTTCTCAAGAACAGGCTCCGGTGTGTAGCTGTAATATGGGATCCTCTCTGCCTGCACAAGCAGAAGTTTTTCCGCCAGTTCCTGGTGCAAGATCTTGGCAACCGAATCGTGTCGTTCCTTATATTCCGTTGATGCGAACATCTGACATCCTCCTGTTATGTGCTGGATTGTTTCTGAAGTTGGGCACCCGTATCTGCATCTGTCATCCACTACCGATGCATCTCCTACAATGAATTTTAGGTAGTTGCGAGTTGGTATAACCTGATCTTGTATGGCCAGTAGGAAGCCTTCCGTCTCGGGGAACATTCGTCCCGAGGTCAGCCAATAGTTCGACGCTAACTTGTCGACTTGTTCCTGGTTAACCTCATTAGGATGCCTCCCGTGCAGCGGCTTCCCCAACCACCTCTGTAGTTTATCGTTGTCGGCTCGGTGGTGATTTTGACGCTCGTGTTCCGTCAGACGTAGCGGTGTTGAGACGTCTGCTCCGCATATAGCCCTATGTAGTGTGGAGCTGTTGGCCTGCCTGTAGAAATAATTACGCAGATTTAATTTTTGTTGGTCCAATTGCTTGCTGAGATCTGCCAATCCTCTTCCTCATAGTTGACGTGGCAGAGTTGTTCTTTGTACGGCGCTACGGGGATGATGTTTATGAGCTTTTGTCAGTAGTGTCCTAACTTTTCGTTGCAGGTTGTTGATGTACGTGTTGGTCCAATTCACTATTCCGAACGAATAGCTGAGTACAGGGCACGCATACGTGTTCAGGGCCTTAAACAAATTCCTGCTGTTAAGATCAGTTCGCACTACTTGTCTTACTCTCTTGATAAATTCATTCGTTAAATCAGTCTTCATTGTTCGATGGTCTATCCTTTGAGCTTGTTTCATCCCGAGATACTTGTATGTATCTCCCATGCTCATTGCTTCGATCTCCTGGCCGTCCTGCATCTCGTGTGCGCTTTGTTCGAGCTTTCCCCGGATGATATTAAGGGTGTGGCACTTGGCCAGTCCAAACAGCATTCCGATGTCCCTGGAGAACTCCTCTACAATTTTAAGCATTTGCGTTAGTTGGTTTTTGGTTGCGGCGATCAGTTTTAAATCATCCATATATAATAGGTGATTCAACTTGATCGCTTCTGCCTTGTTGCTTTTGATAGCGAAGCCATATTTTGTAGAGTTCAACCGATGTGACAGAGGGTTCATCGCCATGCAGAACCACAGTGGACTGAGTGAATCTCCTTGGAAAATCCCTCTTCGGATGTTGATTGTGTCGGTCTCGATGTTACTGTTTGCAGTTCTGAGTTGTATCTTAGTGCGCCAGGTTGTCATAACGTGTTCTAAAAAGGAAACTGTATGATGATCTATTTTATACAGCTTTAAGATACCTGTGAGCCAGTCGTGAGGTACGGAATCAAATTCTTTTTTGTAGTCCACATAAGCCATGTGGAGGTTTCGTTGCTTGGAATGAGCCTGGTTACAGATGACAGAGTCTATGATGAGTTGCTCTTTGCATCCCATTGCGCCCTTCGAGCAGCCCTTCTGCTGCATTGCAATGATGTTGTTCCGCTCGCAGTGAGCATATATTCGCTGCGTAAGGCAAGATGTGATTATCTTGTACAGCGTAGGCAAGCAGGTTATTGGGCGGTACTTGGCAGGGTTATCCGTATTCCGCTGGTCTTTTGGTAACAGGTAGGTTGCACCCTGTGTAAGAAACAATGGCATTTTCAGAGGATCGAGCAAGACTTCATTAATTAAGGTAGTTATCTGTTCGTGCGTGCACCACAACTTCTTAATCCAATAATTTTGGAGATGATCTGGACCTGGTGCCTTCCAGTTGTGGGAATTCTTGATGACATCGGAGACCTCAGCGGTTGTGAATTGCTCGTGTTGCATCTGGCTATATTTCCGGCCCATCTCGCGTTCTTCGCTGATCCAGCTTGCACTGACATTGTATGGACCTGGTGTGGCAAGTTTATTTCTCCAGAAACCGTCGACCTGTTCTCTGCTAGGGTAACTCGCATTTGTGGCATCGGCGCTAGAATTAAAAGCACGGTAGAAACCCTTTTCTGATCGTTCAAAGAGTTTGTTGTTTCGTTTCCTGTTGTTACTAGCCTTGTATCTCCTCAGACGTCCTGCGAAAACAGAAAGTTTTTGTTTTAATGTGTCAAGACATTGTTGAGCAGTGATGTTCGCGGGGTCATGCCCAGAATGCATTTGGGTACGGCTCATTATTGCCTGCACCGCCCTCTGGATCCTTCTAGTTCTAACTCCTCTGATATATTCCGTCACTTGTCCTATGTCTTTACGGAGACTCTCGATCTTCCGATTTAGTCGCATTTCCCATTGAGCCATTCGTGGTTCTGGTCTTGCACGATTCAACTCTTGGGCCGTTCGGATCTTGGCACCCATTACAGTGGTGACTGCCCTTGCGGCACAGTAGATTAACATGTGCATACGTTCTAATGTTGGTGTCACTGAAACATAGTTTGGTAAAATTCGTGTGTTCATAAGATCGAGCACGATCGCAAGTTTCCTGGAAGAATTTAATCTTGGTAGCGGTGGCCTGCTCAGTGGGTCTGTGCCTTCGTATCGCAATACTGCCTGTCTCATATGTGCGTTTAAGCCTTCAAAATGTTCTTCGTTAACCGATTCCAGACTCTCGGTTGTTGGTTCTACCGTTTCGGCTTCTAGTTGTTGTCCAGGCGCTTGAAGTTCCCCATTGTTGTTGTTGTCATCTATGTCTATGTGTTCGCCGTGGATCTCTAGCTCAACTTCCCGTTTGATAGCGTTAAGTCGCGTTTCTGGAATTCGGTTATTTCTTAGAATAGTTCGATACTGATCTGACACTCTTTGTTCAGACACTTGCATGTGTGGAAACTCCCTGCAGAACTCGGCATGCAGTTGTTGTCGGTAGCCGATCATCTCTTGTCCTAAGTTTGTCACCCTGTAAAAAATACGCATAATCGATTCATTCATGGACACAGTCCATTTCATGCGTCGTCGTTGTAATCCCGCCTCTGTGAACGCTGGCTGAAGTTATTATTATTATTATTATTATCATTAAGTCGATTAAGAAAATTATAATAAAATTCGTCAATTTTAAGTTTTATTAACAAGTTATTTTTAGTGAAATAACCTTATCATGGACATAAAGTAATTATATCACCTCAGAGTCCACAAAATAATGTTGAATGTTGTTATAGGGGAGCACAGTCATCTTAAGTCCGTCCAGTCCAATAACTATGTTCAACTCCATATTTCCAAATGCATGAGCGTAGTGTAATCAGCATTATCGGGGTTACCGAAAAATTCTTCCACAATCAGTATCCATTTCTAGACACCACATCTACTTTTAGTCTATATCTTCTGAAAATAGGCGAAATGTTCACAAAGTACAGTGTGTACGGATTTATACCGTTGACCTTTCTGAAATACCCCATTGTATATAGGTATAATATATTACTGGGGTGCAGGGTCGGCTTAAACATTATTGAGATATTATTTATTTATTTTTATTTTAAAATAAGTAGACATTCTAAACTAAATGAAAATAAACTAAGACAAGACTAATACAACGCTGATACAATTAAATACCTGCTTAAAATTGTATTTATATTATGAATTACGGTTTCAGGTATATACCCTACTCCGACCCTGAGGCATTTTATGGTCAAAGGTATAATGACCGTTTTATGGTAGGCAAAAGATCAACGTTATAAATGCCTACGTACTATACGTAATTTTATTGGACAATGATTGGTTGAAAAGCAAGTACCTGCCGAAGTATATATTTCCTTTACAATTCTTTTTGATATCAAAAAGCTTGTCTCAATTTGGCATTTCTGAAATAAATCAACTACCTGATAATACCCCATTGTATATAGGTATAATATATTACTGGGGTGCAGGGTCGGCTTAAACATTATTGAGATATAATATAAAAAATACCTGATTAAAATTGTATTTATATTATGAATTACGGAATTACCCTGAGGCATTTTATATAATTTTTTTTATTTTATTTTTTACTTACTTAACTTATTTTCGTATTTTAAACCTCGAAAACCCCTCTTGCGCCTTGGGCGCGAGTTTTTCCGCTGCAGGGCTTTCAATGTTCACATCCGGAAAATAGAAAGAGTACCAAAATCCGGCCGACCTGCGCAATGCGGAGTAAAAAGTTTCTGGTATGAGAAACCTGAAACTTATACCTTGTGTGTATTATATCCATCGGCAAGTTAGGAAAACTAGGATTAATCATCCTTACAAGTAAGCCGATCGATCAGTTAATTAAAAACGTGATGTTTTACCGACAATGTGTAAACAACATAAATCATTCGTATGCTGATAAATTTAACCGCGAGCTGTTATAAATGGTTTTCAACCGGGAAAGTCATTTATAAAAAATATCAATAATTAACAACAATGCACTCCTTTTCGTAAAGTGGAAGGCCTCACCAAATAAGTGCGTCCCTGGATTATTGTCATTATAAAATAGAGAAAGTAAACTACATTAATTTTGTGTATTTTCTAAGATAATAATAGTAATAATTCTTACCCTCACAATACTCCAAACTAGGAATACCTCAGAAGTAACTGAATGCTTGTGAGGGGGAGGGGGACAATTAGGTACTATTAGTTTGTCTTCGTTGCCATTTGCGGGTAGGGCCAACTTTTCCCGATATAACTAGGACAGCATTCGCTCATGTACTACGGAAACCCTAGAAAAGCGTAGTAATCCCAGTGGGTGTAAGACAATTACTAAAACACACTGATTACGGAGCAAAACCGTGAATTCATAATTTGTCCATCCCTTTTCGTTTCGAGCCAAGGTCGACCGAAGGCAGCAAAACATGCGGTCTACATAGTTCGGCTACGCTACGAACGTCGCCACCGCGGTTAAAAAATAAAGTTGTTTAGAGTTAAATACTACACTATGGAATCTTTGTACCGAAAAATGCCTGTAAATTTTGAAAATTGAGAATCGAATCTAGCTTCTATTTTCAAACAACTTTTCGTTATAAAACTTTTTTGCTGCACCCGTCACGGAGTTGCTACGTGCTTGGCGATCCTCGCCCTTTGGGCTCGATTGGATATCAACATTTGGTATTACTAACTTGAAGTATATTATTGCCCATTATTTCTAAAGTCTGTCATGTGTTTTCTATGTGCGCTAAAAGAAAACTCGTGTTACTTTCGGGAAAACCAAAGGTGTTATTTTTAAAGTTTTTCTACGACATTAATTTGGGACTTCTAAAAAATCCTGGATGGCTCTTAAAAAACAATAGGTTTTTTCATGATTTTTTTAATGTAGGGTACAGGAAATGCTTAAAAAAATAATTATTCAAATTTCCGCTAGGGCAGTAACGTAACGGCTGATTGGCTGAAATATTACGAAGTTGCCATCTTTCTATAAGCTCTATGAAGATAATATGTATTTGTCCCTAGATATAGGGACTCTGTGGACTTTATACATTGCGCACTATGAGCACAATCTATTGTTTGGAACTGTTGGGATGATAATGAAACTACAAAATCGACTTTTCAAACACACAAGCGTCGATTTCAGTTCACCACTGCACAATCGCTCTTAAACTAGTTTGAGGGATGTTGGTTATGTTCAGATTCTGAAAGATGTCAGAAACAAATCTATGTTATAATAGTACATATTATGTATATTTATTTATGCTTTCATTAATAATTCTGAAAGGATAAAAATTGTATTTTACATGTACTATTAAGTACCGGCAAAAACTTACGTGCAAAATAGAATATGTAAATGCAATCTGTCCCAATTTTGTTGATTTGCCAAATAAAAAAATAGTGCAAAAAGTAAAATTAGTAATTCAAATACGTCGGTAAATTTGCAGCCACTCTCTTAAAAAGACTGGATGGAGGAAGAGCCCTATGTTCCAGATTTGGATACCAGGAACGTGCTCCGCCCATATCCCCGCTTTGCTCGTCGCATTTACAAAAAATATGTTTCTAACTTTCGACAGCCCGAAACGTCAGGAAATTCATGTGGAATTCAGGAATATCCAGCAACATCAATGTAGCCTAATAAGGCCCGATAACATGACAAACGTCTGGTCCGAGCCAGATCCTCATGGTATCCGGGATAGCCTGGATCTGAGTGAATGTCCCCCGTAAAGGGAGTGCGAATACCTTTTGTCTATGTCGATATAATAATAATAATAATAAGTTACCCTAGCAGAGAACAGGTCGACGGTTTCTGGAGAAATCAACTTGCCACACCAGGTTCATGCAATATCAGTGCAAGCTGGATCAGTGAAGAACGCGAGATAGGCCGGAACTATAGCCAGATGCAACACGAGCAATTCACAACCGATGAGGTCTCCAATGTCATCAAGAATTCCCACAACTGGAAGGCACCAGGTCCAGATCATCTCCAAAATTATTGGATTAAGAAGTTGTGGCACACGCATGAACAACTAACTACCTTAATTAATGAAGTCTTGCTCGATCCTCTGAAAATGCCATTGTTTCTTACATAGGGTGCAACCTACTTGTTACCAAAAGACCAGCGGAATACGGCTAACCCTGCCAAGTACCGCCCAATAACCTGCTTGCCTACGCTGTACAAGATAATCACATCTTGCCTTACGCAGCGAATATATGATCACTGCGACCGGAACAATATCATGGCAATGCAGCAGAAGGGCTGCGCGAAGGGCGCAATGAGATGCAAAGAGCAACTCATCATAGACTCTGTCATCTGCAACCAGGCTCATTCCAAGCAACGAAACCTCTACATGGCTTATGTGGACTACAAAAAAGCATTTGATTCCGTAATTCACGACTGGCTCACAGGTATCTTAAAGCTGTATAAAATAGATCATCCTACAGTTTCCTTTTTAGAACACGTTATGACAACCTGGCGCACTAAGATACAACTCAGAACCGCAAGTAGTAACATCGAGACCGACACAATCAACATCCGAAGAGGGATTTTCTAAGGAGATTCACTCAGTCCACTTATGGTTCTGCATGGCGATGAACCCTCTATCGCATCGGTTGAACTCTACAAAATACGGCTTCGCTATCGAAAGCAACAACGCAGAAGCGATCAAGTTGAATCACCTATTATATATGGATGATTTAAAACTGATGGCCGCAACCAAAAACCAGCTAACGTAAATGCTTAAAATTGTAGAGGAGTTCTCCAAGGATATCGGAATGTATGGACTGGAAAAGTGCCGCACCCTTAACATCGTCCGGGGAAAGCTCGAACAAGGCGGACACGAGATGCAGGACGGCCAGGAGATCGAAGCAATAAGCATGGGAGATACACACAAGTATCTCGGGATGAAACAAGCCCAAAGGATAGACCAGGGCCTGCTCACTCCACAAATCAATAAATATTGTTTTTATTTTTTCAACACGCCGCAAGGGTCGCTTACGTCGCTATTATAATTGATGCGCACGTGTGCATGACGTCACATCAAAACATTTGTGCTTCCTTTATCTGTGCATTTGTGCAAAGGTTATAAAGAAAAATATTGAAGTATTTCTTTTCATTCCGAAAAGTATGTTTTTAAAAAGTGGTTCTTCAAAATTATTAATTTTATTACTGTTACATATTCTGACATCAATGTAAGTATTTTGCTTGTATTATTATTTATTAAGCTAGTGTATTGTGTGGTGATTGATATCTGATGTAATTATTTACTATTACATATATTTTTTGAATGCCCCTTGAAATACGTGAAGGAATTAAATAATAAGAGCTTTTTTTACAGTTACGAAGAATATGGTGTACGCTCATTGATCGTCTTGATTTGTTGGAAAAAGACGAGAGCAAAAGAAGACAGTTTCGTGTTTGCGACTCTCATTTTGCCGAAGGTGCAAAATTTGAGAGTGTACACAATCGTACTTGCTTGAAAGCTGATGCTATTCCATCTTTGAATTTACCAGTTACGATTTCAAGTATGCATGAGGACGAAGGGATGCCAGATACTTTACATACAGACTCTGGTGAAGCAATACCAGGAACTTCAAAGGATTATGACTATGATTTACAAGAACCTGACGTTCACCAAACTTTAAAAAGAACAGGTACTTAAATACACAATAATGTATAGCAATTTTATTTTTGTTTGCATTTTCACAACAATAATAGTAATTCAATATCTAATTTATTTTAAATTGTAGGGTCTCTTTTATTACCCGTTTTGCCTAAAAGAAAACTACAATCTCCTGAAGCGCCCTCCACGCCTGTTTCACAAAGTAAGTAAGTGTTGTTTGAACACTAAATTATTTAAGTTTTGTATATGTGTTTTTGTATATAGCTACATACAGCGTGTATCACTTCAAGTCAGTCAAAATTCAGTGTAATACGATGTTCAATAAAAAAGATTTTCTTGTTTGCAGGTTCTCTATTAAGCACTAATTTATTAAGAACAGCGGGTGTGACACGAAGCAAAGCGTTAACACCAAAAGCTCGCAAATTATACAGAATTTCCTCGAAGTTACAATTAACTGGAAGACGACTCTATTTGCAGGACACTAAAAATCGTCAGCGTTTAATGAGGCGAGAGAATTTGCCAATTCTCCAGGTTTTCTTAAGGCAAAAGTTAATAAAAAATCTTTGAATTTCATTTGGAGCCAAATCAAACAGCAAAGGAAAGCTCCAAGAGGTCGACGATATACTTTAGAAGATAAGACTTTTGCGCTTTCACTTATGAAAGAAGGGCCAGCCTCTTACAGGATTTTACGAAAAATATTTGCTCTGCCATCAAGAAAAACTTTGTCAACGTTATTGGCCAAAGTTCCATTTCGATCAGGAATTAATCCTAAAATAATGGCCGTCTTAAAAGATTGTGTGGAAAATTTAGATCCATTAGACAGATACTGTGCCGTGTTATTTGACGAAATGTCACTGGAAGCATCTCTGACATATGACAGAAAATGCGATTTTGTACAGGGTTTTGAAGATCTGGGAGACACGATAAATATGAAGTTCGCCGATCATGTTTTAGTCTTCTTAGTAAAAGGCCTAAGAAAGAAATGGAAACAGCCCGTTTCATTCTATTTTAGCCAGGGCGGAGTGAACGGGGCAACAGGTCAAAGTTCTGCTGGAAACTACGATTCGGGCACTTCAAGACATCGGTTTAAATGTTATCGCAACTGTCTGCGACCAATATTCAGCTAATGCGAGTGCGATTAGAAATTTGGTGAAAGAAACGCAAGTAAACACTGGTGTCATTAGTGAGTTGCAGTTGTTTTCGGTAAACAATAATGACATTGTGGCAATTTTTGACCCTCCACACCTTCTGGAGGGTATCCGGAATAACCTGTTAAACCATGATTTGACTTTTGAGTCAGAAGGGACCAACAAGAAAGCCAGTTGGGAAGATATTAAGCAGTTATATGAAATGGATGCAGCATCTGGGGATACTTACACCAAAATGTGTTATAAACTTACTGATGCTCATATATACAAGGAGAAGATTAAGAAGATGCGAGTAAAAGTAGCTGCACAAGTTTTCTCACACAGAGTGGCTTCTACTACTTTACGATGGACTGTCAAATATGGTGAGCAACAAAAAATTGTGGTAAATTGAAACTGTCAGTACTAATTTTACAATATTTTTTTAGGGAAAGACAATCTTTTGCCAGCTTCTGCCATGGATACTGCCGAATTTGTTGCATTTATGGACCAACTGTTCGATAGTATAAATGGTTCGACGTTCGAGAGTGAACATGGGAAAATCTTTAGATGCGCTGTGAAGAATGGGTCCCCGCATTTACAATTTTGGAATTCAGCCATCAAATTTTTGCGATCGATGAAATTCAAAACATCTAAAGGGTCTACCGTTCCCCCTTCCATATCCAATTGGCTAAAAACGTTGCATGGATTTATTTATCTTTAGCGAAGATTGAGTGCTGCTGGGTTTAAATATTTTTGTCCACGTAACCTCAATCAAGATGTTTTGGAAAATTTTTTCGGATGCATTCGTAGTCATGGAGTTAGGAATATAAATCCTACGTGCACATCATTTATACATTCATTCAAAGCGTTAATTATAAATAACTACACAGCAAGCCATTCACCAAATGCAAATTGTGACGAAGATGAAATATCAGGGTTAAATTCATTACAATCATTTTTAACAGATAGCGAGGAACATAATGTGTCTAATGAACCAGTCCACAATTTGTGTAATGAAGCGGACATTGACTATAGAGTCCGAAATTTCGTTCTTTGTGAAGAATCTGAAATGTAGAAGTTAAATATTCATTCGTATATAGCAGGACGTCTAGCTCGCAAGCTGTCAAGTATAACAGGCAAGTGTGAAACGTGTAAGAACCAACTGCTAAGTAACACTTCCACAGATGAACACACTTTAATTATTGAACGCGAATATAGGCCCAAAGTTATGTTTAGACCAAAAACTCAATTTAGGCGCATTTTTAGTCACATGGTTCAACTATTTGACAATTTTTGTGACATTTTGATTTTAAAAGATCATATAATTGAAAATTTTAAAATAATTTATTCTAAAAAACTATCAAATCCGTTTGTTTGTAAAACCCATGATATGTTTGACTTATACATTAGTAATTTTTTGAAATTATTTTTATATTCATTTTTACAAGACGTATGCAAGATTTTAAAAGGAACATTAGGGTTAAGGAAAGGTGAAAAAAATTCTTTAAAGGTGTTAGCTTTAGAGAGATATAAAAAAAATAAAATAAAAAGTGAAAAGGTCAGACAAATGAAATCTGTGACTGTTACTTAGTTTTGAGTTAATAAAGTTGTTTGTAAGATTTCTATTTTATTTTATTTTTCCTTCTACTTTTAAAAGGTGCTTCCCATTGGACTGATTTACTGGTTCCAGTTCACCTACATAAAAACCGTCAGATTATTTATATAATAATAATTATTATATAATAATAATTATATAAATAATGACCTGACAGTTTTATATAGGTGAACTGGAACCAGTAAATCAGTCCAATGGGAAACACCAGTACGAGCAATAAAATTTAATATAGATTCGAATAGCGCGCCAAACCACTCGTGTTTTTTCAACACGTCGCGGGCGGCGCTGAAGTCAATAACAATTGGCGGGAAAAGGAGAGTTGCCAATCTATACCTTCCTTTATCTGTGGGATAGACCATCGAACAATGAAGACCGATTTAACGAAGGAAATTTTCAAGAGAGTAAGACAAGTAGTGCGAACTGATCTTAACAGCAGGAATTTGTTTAAGGCCCTAAACATGCACGCGTGCTCTGTACTCAGTTATTCGTTCGGAATGGTGAATTGGACCAACATGGACATCAACAACCTGCAGCGAAAAGTTAGGACACTACTGACAAAAGCTCATAAATATCATCCCCGTAGCGCCGTAGAAATAGAACAACTCTGCCACGAAAACTAAGAGGAAGAGGATTGGCAGACCTCAACAAGCAATTGGACCAACAAATATTAAATCTGCGTAATTATTTCCACAGGCAGGCCAACAGCTCCACACTACATAAGGCTATAAGCGGAGCAGACGGCTCAACACCGCTACGTCTGACCTTTAGATGTGGTTGGAGAAGCCGCTGCACGGGAGGCATCCTAATGAGATTATCCAGGAACATATCGACAAATTAGCGTCGAACAATTGGCTGACCTCAGGACGAATGTTCGCCAAAACGGAAAGCTTCTTACTGGCCACACTAGATCAGGTTATACCAACACGTAACGACCTAAAATTCTTTGTAGGAGATGCATCGGTAGTGGATGACAGATGCCCAACTTCAGAAACAATCCAGTACACAACTGGTGGATGTCAGATGTTCGCATCAACGGAATATAAGGAACGACACGATTCGGTTGCCAAGATCTTGCACCAGGAACTGGCGGAAAAATTGCTGCTTGTGCAGGCAGAGAGTCCCATACTACAGCTATACTCCGGAGCCTGTTCTTGAAAACAGCAACTACAAGATGTACTGGGATCGTACATTTCTAACAGATCAATGAGTTGCTCATAACAGGCTGGACCTTATAATAGATGATAAAATTTCTTGGAAGACAACTCTGATTGATGTGGTCGTCCCAAATAACAACAACCTGCGTGTGAAGCCGGCCGAGAAGATCGCGAAGTACAGAGACTTAGAAGAACGGATTAAAAGGCAATGGGAAATGGAGAACGTTCAGACGGTTCCAATCATCGTGTAAACAAGAACTGGTGTTATACCAAATAGTTTGCTGAGAAACATCAAAGAGCTGGGTCTAACTGATATCGTTCTCCTTGGCAAGAGCTCTCGGCTCCGGCCGACACGAACATCACCACCAAGGAGGATGAAAAACTGACGAAATAACAGGATCTGCTCTTTGACCTCCGCGGGATGTATAGGGACCACTCTGTTAAGCTAGTGGTGTTGATCATTGGGGCCCTTGTGGGCACTAGGCAGACGGTGCTCTCGTCACTTAAGATCATACCGGCCTGCCGTGACAATGCAGGCTTGCTAGCAGGCAGGTTCGCTCCGTCTACTCAGGGCACCCGATTCTGGGTTCCACGACTGCTAACCGCACGGACATGCCTCTGCGCTGCCTATCCTTTGAGAATGCGTGGCGCAGGGACGCAGGCAAAATCTTGGGTCGGGGTAGAGGTCTCCCCAACCGGGAAAAAATAATAATAGACGCTAACCCAGGATATACCATGTAACGTCCAATAATTTTGAGAAATTTTTCTCACAAAAAATCAGACGATGGCGAACGTCTCTTCTTTGAATCTTAAAATAGGAATACTTTTATTGAGCCTTCGCACTCCAAATCACAGCGGGACTGACCCCCAACTGGTCAAATAAGATCGTTCTTAATACCATGAACTTAAAATATACATATTTTCACACGTCTATCTGAGTACACTATAGCAAGTATCTCAGATTCTAGTTTTCAAAACCTTATTTATGAGTTCACTTAATTACCCTACGGACTAGCTTCGGACCATATATTTCATAAAACTAATAAAACTCAATTCCCTAGCGAGAATAGTAATATACGGTCATTGCTTAAGCGATTGTTTATTCTTAGCACAAAGCAATAGGAATTGCGATTGAGATTCTAATTTAGCCCTGAATCTGGGTTGGTATTATTTTAAGAAAAACGTTGAGTCCAAATTCTATAATTTGTTCGGCTATCATGTCGGGCCCCACAATCTAGAGGCCGGTTTTCAAAGGTTTATAAAGGTTTGCCTTTTGTTAGTTCGGAAAAACGTAATCTTTGATAAATTACATCTTGATTGAAATTATTTTCGGAAAATTGTACATTTATCCTTTTCTTTTTCTCGAATAAAATAATAATTTTGGGTCGTGCGGGTGAATGCTGTACAACAGAAATTATGATTTGATTTTTGTATACTGTATATTGTATATTGTATACGGGATTTTCGGAAATGGAAATAACATTGTCGGTGTCTTGAATTGCAGCATTATTACGGGTTCTAGGAACGGAGTTATAGTTACTCCTGTTATATGGGAATATATCACGTAAAACGTTGTCTGCAATTTCGTCTATTTCTTCAGTAACGGTTTTGGTGTGTATTTTAATTCTTAAAAGCGCATCTGCGTTAGTGTTAAGTTTACCTTTCTTGTAAATAATATTGTAATCAAATTCTTCTAATCGGATAGGCCAGCGCAATAATTTCGAATTCGGATCATTCAATGAAAAATGCCACTGGAGTGGTTTATGATCGGTTATAATATTGAATTTACGTCCATACAGATAGGGTCTAAAGTATTTGGTTGCCCAAATTATTGACAATAACTCTTTTTCGATAACTGAGTAATCGTTCGATGTGCGTGAAGCGTAAGCCACAGGTAAATCGTTACCGATAGGCCCTTGTAAAAGGAGTGAAAGGACGGTACCAACCACAACATTGCTCGCATCTGTTGTCAAATTAAAATATTTATCAAAATCAGGATATTGCAGTATTGGAGAATTTGCAAGCAAATTTTTGAAAGTTTCGAAGCAAGAAATAAATTCATCATTATGTACTATTTTAGCATTTTTCTTTAGACATTTCGTGAAAGGCTTGGTGATTTTTGCAAATGAAGGAATATAGCGTCTATAATAATAGCCAACTAATCCGAGAAAACCTTTGATATGTTTAGTAGTTTTGGGTATTGGAAGTTGTTTGATGGCTTTAATCTTGTCAGGGTTGGGTTTAACGCCGTCAGGGGTGACTATGTGACCAAGGTATGCAGCTTGCTACTACCACGGTTCTTATTTTGGTTATCTAGCTTTTGTGGCTGTTCTATTTTTTGTCCTGTGTTTGATCACTGAACGGAGAAGTCGCCAATCATTCTGTATTTGGTTAATGTTACCTTTTATCTTGTAAATATTGTATAGTAAATTTATAATTCACGTTGAGTCAAGATAATTGCTAATTTTTGGATATTAGTTGTTAATCTTTATTTATAGTCAGGGTTCAAGGTTCATTAAGTCAGAGCTACATGTTTAGTCCATCATAAGGTTATAACTCTATTTATTTTCAACCATATTTTGCACCTAAGTAATTTAAATACACATTGTAAACGCGTCGACTTTTTGACTGCAGTTTTTCGGAGACTGTTCGTTGTGTTTTCTTTTACATGCACTCCGGTACGTGAGCGCAGCACCATCGGAATATGGACAAACACACCAGCTTACGACACAGTCTAACAGTGGTTGCACATCGTCTAGCCCCAGTTTGAATCGTCCACGACCCAACCTTGAGTCTCGAGTCTAGCCGGGGTCATAACCACTACAACGAAAAGAAGCTTGGAGCAACGGTGGCGAATCACCAGTGTCAACGACCCAGAACTTTTAAGGTACTCTGTGGAACTCAGTAGTCCAAATTTTCGAAGTGCTCGTAAATAAAACTTTAAATGCTCACGTGAACTTTTCGTGCTCGTAGTGTTTTGATATTAAGCTCACGAACATCTCCGATGTTGTATTGTATAGTTTAAACACTTTTCAGTTTCTTTCAACAAATTCTAAATTGTAAATAATAAAATTTACTGCTCAGTTATTTCACTTCATTGTAACACATTTTTACTTCACTTTAATGTACAAATTTCAACTTGTAAATAAATTGTAAGTAGGAAAATGTTATGTTTTATTTAACCACCAAATAGTTCCAGCTTCTGGCGCTCAAATATAACCATTTTGGTTATACAGTATGATTTGGTGTAAATTGGCGTTTCGTCAGTGGTACGAATTGTGTGCTTTACTGTATTAGTAAATGTCAAGGGAGTGTCTTCATTTTAGAAAATGTCAGAATATTCTTTATATAATTTTAAAATTTTATTTTTTCTTCTGTGTTAAGGTGGTCTACGCGAATTTTTGTCAGGTCCAGAGGAGTTGTATCTGTTTCATCAAAGTTATGCAGTTCAAAGTTTTGTAACTCATTTCTCTCAAATTCGTCAAGTTCTAGTGGTTTTGAAAAGTTTAAAGATATTTTGCTTTCTGTGTTATTTAGGATTGTCATCAAAGCTTTTCTATTTTTTGCTATGGTTAAACACTCGGGAATTTCGCAATTTTGAATTTTTTGGTAAGGTATTATTATCCCTCCATTTTGAATTGAAGTATTTATTTTAATAACTTTTTTCGATCTGGGTTTTACTGAATAAGATTTAATTAATTTTTTTGTATATGGGTTAAGTTTTAATTTAGCACAGGGTGTAATAAAGAAATCATTTTCATAGTCAAGGTGTGACATTGAAAATGTTATGTGGTCTATTCCTATTTCCACCTTCCACGATGCATTTGACACTGCGGCTGGTCTTTTGTTTAAATAATTTTGGTAGCTTGGCTGCCCACAGTGGTATAATTTGTTAATATTTTAAAGTTTTTAAAATGTGACTTGGTGTGACCTTCTGGGTTTTTTACTGTTTTACGAAAGCGCTTTACCATGATTTTTAATTAAATTATTTGCACGGAAATACATTTCTTTCCCTTTTCATCTATATATACGTGCACACAGCCCCGCACTCGTTTGTATTCCTATTAAACCGTGGAATTTAAATAGATACAATTTCATGTATGTATTATTTGGCATTTTAAAAATTTTAGGAGCCGGTATTGTTGCGCTATAACGGTGAGCAGATTTTTGATATACTGAAGAAACAATAAAAGGGTCACCTTGAATTAAATTTGGAAAGAATTTTTGAGCTACTTCTGGATTTTTATAAGATTGGTGAGTCTGAATAAATTAATACTTTTGCGTTAAATTTTGGAAATTCGATATAATAATAAACGTCCAATATCGGTAAAATTGAAAGATATAATAGTATATTTTATGTTTGGTCGTTGTTTCGAAACAAGTTCATAAAATTTTCGTCTGATGGTCAAAATATTCTAGTTCTTTGTAATTTTGAGAATTATTTTCAAAAATTTCGTCATATTGGGTAGATTCAGTACAAATTGGATTTAATTCGTCTACTTCAGTGTTAAACAATTTTTCAGAAGCAAAGTTTCTTGATGTGGATGGGTTTTATGTCAAATAACTATTAGGGGTATAATTTAGTCGTTGTTGTTGAGGTTGCCTGTTCATAGTAGAGGGTTGTCTATTCATAGTAGAGGGTTGTCTGTTCACAGTAAAGGGTCGATTTGCATCATTAATTGGGACTGAAACACTCAATGGCGTTGATCTTGTCATATTCGATACATTGGAATTATTGGATCTAAAAACATTTCGATTTTGATTTTGCTGGGGACATTTGAAAACTTGAGAATTTGTAAAATATCTGTGTTGATTAGCAGGACGGGGTTGAATGGGTATTGGTCGAGAAGGGTTTGTGGTGCTCTAAATTGATTGTTCTGCATATGAGCGTTAAAGTTAGGTCTCATTTGTGTTTGTGTATTTGGTCTAAGAACTTGGGGTTGGTTTCTATGAGAAAAATTTTGGAAATAGTGGATATTATCTTCTTCTGTAACAAAATGCAATGCTTCAACTAAACTGGTAGGTCTCATGCAACGAATAGTGGTGCCTAAAGGTACTTTAAGTCCATCAAGTTAATGCTAGGCTATTGTACAAATTTCGTTTTAGTGCTTTTGCTTTTCTGTTTGCTCGTGAATATCTACATAACTACATAAAAGGTTCATAATGTGTAAAACTTTGCCATTAAAAATTTGCGGTTTTCATTAGGTAATTGTCTCAGCATTACTAAATCTCGATTTAAGCAGGTTTCATCTCTTTGATCGGCAAAATTTCGGAATAAAGCTTCTTTTAGTTCTGTCCATGTAGAGACATTTCGAATATTTATTGCTAATTTTGCATTTCCAGACAATTTGGAAATGATACAGTTCAACAAATAAACATTTTGGAAAGAATTTTGATTTCTTAAATCATAAAAATTATTGATTATCGATTCGCAAATAACTAAAAATCTAAGGGTGTGATTCTAAGGATTTAGAGTCAGATGAAGGTATATTTATAATCAGTCTTTCGAATTCACTTGTCAAATCGTCAACTGACATGAAGTGCACTTACATTAGTAGAACGGCCCAATGCATGCTTCACTCCTTAAGCAACTATAGGATGGCGAACCATATCAGCGATGCTTTTCTTCTCTGGTGACGTGTCCCCGCGAATTTGGACGATGTTGTTCGAAATTCCAATGCCAGCTGATGCCAAGCCTCTAATTCAGGTCTGCGATAGACGGGAACCCCGGTTTTTGTGAGTCCACACCGATTTAAAGTTCGACACAACGTGACAACTGTTTGATATCCGCGGTTCATCGTAGATACGAAACTTACTTCGAACGCGTCGCGAGGCGCAAGAGGATAACCCGGATATCCTACCGATTGCGCCAAAAATCGTTCAGAATACAGAATCGGAAATTTATTAGTACAAAAATATGTTTTACATCACGAGAGCAGTATCTAACTAACTGTAAAAATGAATACAAAGAGAATTTATGAACTCGGTGTTGCTTGTCGGAGTGCTGATCCATTCAGCGTTTTTCCTGCAAGCTTCTTAGAAAGTGGTGAGGTAATTCATGTACTAAAACGAATAAAATAAGTTTAGGTTTTCGTTAAGGTAAGTAGGTACCTACCTAATTCAATGCCAAATTGCAAAATTTCGCAATTGAAATCAAAAAGCTTGTCGCTCGAAATTTTCATAAAAGTAGGTACCAATTAATTTTATTGGAATGTGATCGGTTGATAAGCAAGTACATACATAACGAAGTAGGGTATGTATTTTCTTTACAATTTGCGCGGCAAGTTTTTTTATTTAAAAATTTGGCATTGAATTACCTTAACGAAAACCTAAACTTATTTTATCAATTTCAGTGCCTACAGGGCTTAAATAAAAGCTCGTTTTTAAAAGGCTTTTTTTACTTTCTTTTGTGCTTTTTAGTATTTTTGATTCCCATGTGACGAGGTGGTAAATAAATTTAGTCCGCCATCTTGGTGCCTCCGCCATCTTGGGGCCTTCGCCATCTTGGGGCCTCCGCCATCTTGGGGCATCCTATTTATTGTGACGTTTTTCACCTTATTGTTTTCTACTAGTCAAATCCTTTCAGTTCATACCCATGTCAAAGAGGTTGTGAAGAAATAGAAAAACCGCCATCCTGAGGCGGTCGCCATATCACTTTTCGTTTTTCCTTTTCATTTTTTGATATCAAGGTTGTGTTTTACCTATAAAATTTGTTTTAAAATTCGTTTTGCCAGTCTGGCATTGGCAACATTGCTATTGCTCTGTAGCAAACGCATGCGGTGTCTAGTGTCTAGTCTAATAACTAAAACCAAACAGTTTTTACATTGCCGATATTCGGGAAACGCGTATTTCTTGTCGTGGCGCATCCGGCCGGAATTCTTCCCTGCAACCTTTGGCTGCAGTATTTCGAAATGTGACATATTCATTTTGAGACTAAAGTGCTATTCCTAATGGCAGCAGCCGTTTTCGCCAGTGTTGTTACTAATACAATAAGGAATCAATCAATTGCCGAAGCAATCAATTGATCATGGAGTATTATAACGATATCACACCCTAAGGTGCGGGACAAAGCCACCGGTCTTGATCGGCAAAAGACTCACGTCACATTTACCGAGACCCGCCATCTACTGTCTCCATATACAGTACTGTTTCGGGACGGTAATCCCTCATCACACTGAGGAAAATGGACCAAATAAAGTATTTTGCTAAGAAAAATCTATTTGTTGTTAAAAGATTTCTGTTTACTACAGAAAGTCGAACTTGCTGTGCCAGCAAAAACTATCTTGCTAAGATCATTTTGTTGTCACAATCAGATATCTATTTGTGGCAAATAAAAAAATAAATGAACCTATTTACTATTGCAAAATTTATATTTATTACAAAAAGGTAAACTTTCCCTATTAGATATTCAACTTGCCGCAAATAGGGAAACTATTTGTAACAAAACAAACCCTATTAACCACAAATATGAACCTTCCTGGTACAAATAGGCAGTTGATTTACTTCTTGGTTTTGCGCATGCGTTTTGTGGTTTTGCGTATTTCTTATGCATTGGTTCCGAGGGTTCAGTTTTCAGTTGCGAGTCAACTAGTGATAGTTGTCGTTCTGCGAGTAATGTTGTCGATCGAGTAATGTACCTACTACAAACTACAATATATTTTTTCAACCGACCGGCCAGAAAATACACCCTTTCTAGAGAATTTTTATTATTCTCTTCTCCTGTCCCGATTTATGATATAGACGGCTTTGCTTTCTCGTTGCTATGGAAACAAACTTGTGTTGATTGTTCGGAAAAGTGTCAAACTAAAAAGTGTCGGCTGTTAAAAAAAATATTGTACGTTAGGTACATAAGGTAGATGAATCTATTAACTATAACCGGTTCCTCCAGTAGCGACAGCAAATTTAATATATTTTTCTATTCTCCGCAACAAGTTTAATAAAAGTTTCTATTAACCGTAGCATGGTTTTCTATTTGCTCTGAATAAAATAATAAGTCAATGTATTAGCCAGAAATAAAGGATATATTAACGACAAATAAGTAACTTATTAGTAGTCACAATGTAATTTGTCTATTAATTGCAAATAAGCCCTTTTTAGCAAAGTGTTTTTATTAATCATAGATAGGTGATATAATTGAGGCCTATTCAAAGCAGATATTTTGCTGGGATTAATAGATTTTTATTAATGGTTAATAGATATTTCTCTGGGTGCAGTATGGCTCACCCGACTATAAAGTGATATAGACAAACGTTGCCTAGACGATCAATTCAATAAGGAATCAATCAATTGCCGAAGCAATCAATTGATCATGGAGTATTATAACGATAGCACACCCTAAGGTGCGGGACAAAGCCACCGGTCTTGATCGGCAAAAGACTCAAGTCACATTTACCGAGACCCGCCATCTACCGTCTCCACGGCGTCGGTTGGCTAACCGAAAATGATAGAACAAACAGAGAGATAGTCGACCATATACAGTACTGTTTCGGGACGGTAATCCTCATCAGTATGGCTCACCCGACTATAAAGTGATATAGGCAAACGTTGCCCAGACGATCAATTCAATAAGGAATCAATCAATTGCCGAAGCAATCAATTGATCAAGGAGTATTATAACGATAGCACACCTTAAGGTGCGGAACAAAGCCACCGGTCTTGATCGGCAAAAGACTCACGTCACATTTACCGAGACCCGCCATCTACCGTCTCCACGGCGTCTGTTGACTAACCAAAAATGATAGAACAAACAGAGAGATAGTCGACCATATACAGTACTGTTTCGGGACGGTAATCCCTCATCAGTATGGCTCACCCGACTATAAGGTGATATAGACAAACGTTGCCTAGACGATCAATTCAATAAGGAATCAATAAATTGCTTCGGCAAGTTGCCTAGACGATCAATTCAATAAGGAATCAATCAATTGCTTCGGCAGACTTTATTGTCTGTGCCGTTTAACTCACAAAAAATTATTTCCTGATCCGATATATTAGATACTTTTTTTTTTACCCACTTTTTTACTTTGGTACGAGTATAATATCCAGCAAGCAATATAAAGAGCATTCGCACCAGTCTTGGACCGCAGGACGAACATCATCGCTGTAGCGATTTCCGCAGTGAATGCAGGGGCGTCATTTGGGGGGCAGGGGGGGGGCATTTGCCCCCCTGAGATCTGCGGTGCGTAATAAGGAAGCAGGAAGCAGCAAGCATGTCGCGATCGCGTATATGTTGGATCACCTTAAAAAATTGCCTATAGCATATTCAGAGGTGATAAAAGTGTTGCTAATTCTCTGTACACTTCCAGTAACTACAGCTAGTGATGAAAGGTTTTTCTCTATGTTAAAGAGAGTAAAAACTTATTTGCGTACAAGTATGTTGGATGAGCGACTGCGTTCATTGATGTTGATGGCATCTGAACCATATTTAGTCAAATCATTTGACTTAGGCAAATTAGTGGACGAATTTGCAATAATGCGACCTCGACGGTATTCACTAAAGCATTAATGCGAATGCGATATATTTATATTATAATATTGTTTAAAGTTCCTTTTTATGTGATATGAAAATGTTTTTTACTTTTTTATTTTATTTTTATTGTCGACAAAGGGTTTTAATTTATTTCTTTTTCTATCTGCTTTTATTAAACATATTATAGGTATGAATTATTAATACGAATATATAATATTGTTTAAAGTTCCTTTATATGTGATATGGAAATGTTTTTTAGTTGTTTATTTTGTTTTATTTTATTTTTATTGTCGTTAAAGAGTTTTAATTTTTTTTTTATATCTGCTTTTATTAAACATACACGCATTCAATTTTGTTTTTTATACATCAATTACCACATATTTTTACTAGAATAAAAGTTTTTTATTGGTTTTAATTTTTAATTATTATACCTGCCATTTTGTCATATCTTATGGGGTATATAACACCGAGCCGAGGGTCTTGGGTTTTGGGTACCTATGCCCCCCCCCCCAACAGAAGTCTGAAATGACGCCCCTGAGTGAATGACGACATCGTCGAAGTTTGCAAATGAGCTTTTCACTTGCTAACAAACAGTATGAACATGACGACGCGAGAGCGGTGGTTGAAGCTACTCGACATAAATATTAGACTGGTTTACGCCGCCATACGATTGCAATCCCGGTACGATGACAAAACTTCAAATAAATTGCTGTTTGGAAAACAAAAGAAGATTATAAGGTTATACCCGATAGGTACGTCGATTATTTTTTTTAGTAAGATCTGTCCTGTTTTCAAGTGTTTATTTAGTTTTTAGCCAACTTTATTACACTTATAAAATACCAACTATCTTATTACTTAAAATAATATACAGGGTGTATCTTTGATAGGTACAGAAATTTTAACCACGTAATCGGGGACGTTCATAAAACCGAAAAATGAAAAAAAAATTTTTAATCGATGTTTAGAAAATGGGGCAAATCAATCTTTATCCGTGCTCAATGCACGCCGCTGGATCGTCACTAGAAGCGCTTAGAGGGGAGGTCTAACCTCTCCCTAGGAGATGGAGGGGAATAACGTTAGATTAGGAAGGGGAATACCGCGACGTTGCCGCATGTCAGAGTGGAATAAATCTGCTTGCAGAATTAGGTACCTAGGTACCTTTGAAAATTACTGCTGGTAGGTATCCACGTTTTTTTATGATGTCGGTTGCTGTGACGAACTGTTTATTGCTTTCTTCACAGGCGCACACAATAATTTAACAAACACGTCAGTTTTTATCACTTTACTGTTATTTTAAGTCCCTAGGCAGCAGAAATGTATCCGAGCGCCGCTCGGAGAAGTCATTGCTAGAAAACTCATTGCTGATTTCACACTCATAATTTTTTGACAAGTCTTTTGTGGAGTAGGTATCTACCTACCTACCTACCTATTTTACAACTGATTTTCAGGCCGCAATTTTTTTATACTAATAATTAGCCATCTCTTGGGACACCTTGGGATAATAAATTTCTGATCGGCAATCAACTGAATAAAGTATTTGTTTTAAAATACAAATTATCTGTAAAAATTGCAAATTTCCACAACCACCCATAGGGTAGAGCGTAGAGCAGCGGCGCGTTACTTTTTTTTAGCGAGTGTTCGCCTGTAGCCCTATCATCTCGAAAAAAGTGGGGGAAGACTGTCATTTGATGTGAATTTAACGCGCGGCCCCGATTTGTTCATCGTTTTTAATATTTTTCTACCCTTGCCTGATGGTGCGCCACTTTTAAACCCCCTCAGGGTTGTTGTCCTGTCTATTGTCTACTTTTAATAGTATATTACACACAGAGGTGTCTCGAGATAAAGTAAACTTTCCACCCGGGCGGGAGGGCGGGAAGTAAAAGTCAAAAAATTGACACTTTCAAACTTCTAAAAAGTCAGAAATGTCGATATTACATACATGGTTGTAAATAAAAAATTATTCGGTTCCGAAAATAGTTGGGGAAGACTGTCAAATTGGCGTGCTTATCATTTCCGCATTTTTTAACCCTTTGCCGTTTCGGAACTCTCTCAAGTTAATTCCTTACCATTCCTCTTACTTTTCGTAAAAACTTGGTGGCGAAATGTCGCGTAATGTCCCCAAAAACCGAAAAACAGCGACTCCTCCTGGTGAATTTAAGCTTCTGCGTGCCCTTGACTACTGCCCGACATTCCTTCGCCGAGATTCGCCAGGCGCGGGCATATGACGTTGGCGTCGGGCGCTGGCGTCCGACGCCAACTTCACACAAAAACGACGCCGCGCCGAATCGCGCAATAATTACAATTACGAATGAATTCACTGGCACTGATTCACTCGATTTTGCTCCATTTCCACGCCGCCCGGCCCGGCCGACCTACTAAATTACAGCTGGGCGAGGAGCGCAAGCGCGGTGCGCCACTTGACATCGACACTACAGGTGATCCCCACTACTCATAACTAGTGCGCGATATTAGCCAATCGCGGCTCGCGGCCCCTACTTCTCTCGGGGCGGCGCTACTATGTTGCCAAGTGTGCTGAAAATTTACCTGATTTAGTAATTTAATTCCGTATAAATTTAATTGTGTAGTGGATTTTTACATGGATTTACCCGTTTTTGTGCGTAATAATTATACGAGATAGTAGATTAACTTATAACGAATGAAACCCCGTATAAATCCGCGAAAATCAAAAATCGGATTTAAGGGACTTTAAGTCAGTTTGGGGACATGTCGGCATAAACGGCAACACCGAATAGTGGTATTGAATGGTATGGGGGAAAGCTTGTGCGCACGTACGCCGTCTCCGTCACCGTACCGCCGCGCCGTAGCCGACGCGCTAGTCGAAGATCGTCCGTCCGATTTTGGGATTTAACAGCTGATTGATATCGATCCGCGTCCGCCTGTAATTTTTGGGAGCGCCAGCTTCAACAAGCAATTTATTATTATACAGAATGCCTTACGTGTGGCTATTCTGTGGTATAACAATTCTGTTTCCAAAACGTGGACGCGTATGCAAACGTCGCGTCTCGCTAACCGATATTGTTCCGTTACTTTGCTTTGTTTTACGAACTGTCGTCGGAACTGAACCTGCTTCTGTACATTTTTCCAGATCCGTTCGCCATTTTTTTGGACCAGCAGTGATGTCCAAACCTGTTGCAATTGCCGCTACGAATTTGCAGTGAAATAACAAGTGATTTTTTCATATTTCCGTTAAGAAATGCAGTGTTAAACGTTCGCGGCCTTCGTATGAAAACAGTGCTAGATAGGTTCCTACTAGGTACCCCAATTACGCGCGAGGATAAAAGAAGCAGCTTCAAGGGTTCGCGAAAATTCGGGTTTTATTAGACGCATACGGTATGGATCTAATTGTACAATCCACCTAGTCGAGTCCCCGTTGGAATAAATCAGCTGAGGGAAACCGAGACGTCCCTAATATTTGGCATCGCGCCGCTTTAAGTGTGCAGTGAAAAAAAAACAAGTGTTTTGTTCGTATTTCCGTAAAAAGAGACTATGAAGTGTTATACCTTCGCGACCATCGTATAAAAACAGTGCCACTAGTTAGGTAGGTACTTAGTGCTTTATGTGATTTTGTGAAGATTTTTGGATAGTATCTAAACACAAGAAAATAGTAAAAATAATCGATGCATCTCAAAGGTAGGCTTTTTCATGCTATTCGTCGAGCTATTCGCTAAAAGAACCTTTAAGGAGTCCAAAATGTCCAAAAATTATTTATTTATTTAATCTCCACATACACCAAATGATACATGGTTGCGTCAATATTCTTCAAATACTGCGAAAAAGCCTCGGAAAAAGCGATTCGACTGGCAACCAGTTACCTAGTGCTTCTTGTGATTTTCGAGAGGATTTTTGGATAACATAAGAAAGGAGTACGACACCCGCAAGGAAAATCATCCAGGCATCCGAAAGGTAGTTTTTTTGCATGCTATTCGCTAAAAGAACCATTAAAGATTTGTTCAAAAACTAGTTGAAAGACTATTCCTGAAATACTGTGAAAGAGCTATACGTCTGACAACGCTGCACGGCGGAATTGGGGGGGATCCGCCGGAACCGGCCTCAGTTCCAGCTGGTCCCGGCAAGGTCAAGGACCCATGGCCGTAGCGTCGGAAAAAGGGGTTTTAATAGCGTTTTAAAAAAAATTATTTCTGACGTTAATATGCACTTTAGAAAAATTTTAATTGCCTAGGCGTAACAAGTGCATTTTTCCCGACTTGCCCTTAAAATTTCTGTACTTATCAAAGTTACACCCTGTATTAATAGAAATTATTTTATAAAAAAAATATTTCCTTTCTTTTGTGCATCACCTAGGTAAAGGTTTTAAAGTCCCAAAGGGCTGGCTTTCTTTTTTTCGTCTCTTCATTAAGCCAAAAAATCAAATTGAAATTAAAAGTTCCGGACCTACGTGGTGACGTCACCAGGAACCTATAAGTTGGCATATCAGATGATAATAACATGTCAAATAGTGTACTCGAGTCATACATTTAATTTATTCCATAATAATTTATTCTATGGATATAGTTTTAGCCTTCATATATTGTTGTTTATTATAGATTTTATGATAATATCTATTATAAATATATTAAATTACATGGAAATTAACAGGAAAAATCGTTCAGAACGCAAAGAACCGTTTTTTAAAAAATTTTATTAGTACAAAAATATGTTTTACATCACGAGAGCAGTATCTGACTGGCACAAAAATGAATACAAAGAGAATTTATAAACTCGGTGTAGCTTGCCGGGGTGCTGAGCCATTCAGCGTTTTTCTTGCAAGCTTCTTAGAAAGTGGTGAGGTAATTCCTCCCCTCGAAGATTCAGCAAACGAGGGTGCGAGGAAGCTGAACATCTTCACACTTGGGCTGAGGTTTCTTCGAACATCTTGTAGAAATCTTTTTGTAGACAACAAAACTTATTAAGCAAATAACCAATAAGTATATACAGATCGTCCAAAGACTTGGTATATGGAAAGATTGTCCAAATGACAATGAAGGGCTGTTTTCGATTATCTTATTCTTTATCTGGTATAATTCATCAAGTTTAATATTTTCCAAATGAAGGCTAACATTTTCGATTTTTGTGTTGCTAATTCTTATGTCCAAGTCGGGAAACAGGATAGTTTCGCTTGAATGGTGTATTTCATTTGTTATTGTTTGCTTTGTGTTGGAAATTTTGCATCCCACGGGGATTTCGATTAAATGTGTACCAAGTAGACTCACTGCTTCTTCTTGGTTAAAGCATTTTAATTTTAATTGCCCTTTAGTCGGGAATAGACATATCCATTTATTTGTGTTTTGAATTGGTTGAATTGAGGTTTCCATTACATGTATTTTGGTTTGGCGACAATTGGAGGCATTTTTCATATCGATAATTTTAATTTCGCAAGCTGATTTTTCGTTGTTGTTCTGCAGGTCCAAGTTGTGACAGAAAAATTGTTTTGGGAAGACTTGTTTGCAAGATTCGCTCATAAATGCAAAATACAATTCATTTTTTACTAAATATTTGTTTTGAGAGATAATTGCCTTAAACTGACCCATTGAGTATACGGGAATGGAGTAAAGGTGGTAATAGTCAACTTCAAAAGGGTGAATTTTTTATATATGATTCAATTTTTACAACGCTTTCAAAAAGAGGAATATTTTGTAAGGTTAATTCAAACGGAAAATATTTCTTTATAGATGTTTCTAATTTTGTTAATTCAAGGAAAAAGTCATTTGCTTTTATTATGCTAGGGTGCATAATTTGAAGTTTGGTAAATACCAGAGAATTTTCAATGTCCTGTAGAATTGAATTTATAATTTCGTACATCGTGCTAATTTGGATAAGGGCGTCTTTAAGAACTAAAGAGCATTCCATAGCACTGAGAGAATTTTTGAGAACCATAAAAACTTAATTAAATTTTTCTTCCAAAATATTTTCATTGTGGCTTATTTGTGTAATGGTAGAATTGAACTTATCTATTAAGGAAATAGATAGCGAATTCTGTGTTTTAATACTCGTTTCTAGCTTGTTTTCGTTATTTTGAAGTTCTTCTATTAGTTTATCATAGCGTTCTGCGTCTGTCGGATCTAAATTTCCGGTTATTGATTTAAATATTGATCCTAGGCCATTGATTAAACCTCTTTTTTCTCTTTTGTAAGAATTTGGAATAATTGCTGTCAATTTAGTATTTATTTCATTTTCAAGAAATGTTAATATTTTTAAATGAGTTGCTAACTCGATTGGGTAGGTTTCGCTTGAATCAATAAAATTTTGTGTTAGCGTTTGCGAATGTCGGACTTAAGTCATAGTAATGAATTAATTTGTGGGTTTCTTTAGCAATTTTAGCTGTTCCTAGTTTTACTGGGATCAGTCCTGGATTGTTTTCTAAATTTGGAATTGTTATTTTCTCTTGAACTGCCAAAATGCAGGGAAATCTGAAAGTAAGTTTAATTGTTAAAATCGTAAGTTTGCCTTAAAGGTCGCTTTAAATTGACCATATGTATTTTTTCTTGTGAATCAGTAGAAACAGTTTTCATATTTCTATCTACGGTTTGTATTTTAGTTGATTTATTAAATTTATTTGCATTCTTTTGCCTAATATGTTTTTTAGTATAAACCTTTTCTTGAGGTTGGAATAATTCTGGGTTATCACGATTTTGATTAATTTTGTCTATAAGTCTTTCTTTATTTCGCATTAAATTGGAATTTATTTTGGAATATAGAACTTTTGAGCCTTCTTTATGATCGTTAATATAATCATTTAATAAAATTTGATCAGTTTCTTGATTAAATGGATTATCTTCGCTAATGTGACCATTAATAACATCTATTGGTTTTAATTTTGTTGTAGAGTGGATACTGTGGTTGTATGCCAAAATTGCATAAATTATTTTCATTTTTATTGGAGTTTTTTGGAAATCTTTTGTATTTAATAAGCGAATGTGTTCTATAAGAGTGGAATGGAATCTTTCTATAATTCCGTTAGATTGAGGGTGATTAGGTGAACAAAAGTGTATATTGATTTTATGGAGTTTTAATAGCTCTAAAACAACTGAATTCTTAAATTCGGTTCCGTTGTCACAAATTATTTGTCTAGGGATACCATGATGGGAGAAAAACTGAATTAAATTATCAACTATTTCGGTTCCTGCTAATGAATTTAAGTGATAGGCTTGTGCGTATTTCGAAAAACTATCTACAATCGTCAAAAATTTTTATTTTTCGAATGAAAAAGTATCTAGATGAACTATTTCGAAAGGTTTGCTTGCTGTAGGGGTGACGTTCATTTTGATTCTTATTGGATTTCTCTCGTATTTGCTTTGTTGGCAGATTTCACAATCGTTTATAAAGGTTTGTACAGAATTTTTTATGTAAGGCCAATAATATTTATTCTTTACTCGTTTAACGGTTTCGTCTATGCCGCGATGATTAGACTTTGCTTCGTGGTAATTTTTTATTATGTCCTCGATATCATGTTTGTTAGTAACGTCTATTAATTTTTTATTACATTTTCGAAAATTGATTGAAGGCCATTTAAAATTTTCTTGTAAAACATTGGTGAATCTTTGGTAGATGTCAGCATTTTGGAAATAAAGGTGATATTGTGAGTTCGGTAAAACATAATCTTTGACAAATCGTATTACATCTTGATTGAAATTATTTTCGGAAAATTGAACATTTATTCTTTTCTTTTTCTCAAATAAAATAGTAATTTTTGGTTGTGCAGGCGAGTGGTGTACAACAGAAATTATGATTTGATTTTGTCCGTAGTTTACGGGATTTTAGGAGATGGGAATATTGATGACTGGATTTTGTTCGACATTCGAGTGTACAGTATTGTTGTCGGTTTCGAGGCGGTCATCGTCGTCTTCGTTACCGCTAAGGTCTTGAATTTCATTATCTGGTATTACAAGTAATTGTCGGTATCTTGGGTTGCGTCATTATTAAGGGTTCTAGGAACGGAGTTATCGTTACTCATGTTATATGGGAATATATCACGTAAAACGGTCTCTGCAATTTCGTCTATTTCGTCAGTAACGGTTTTGGTGTGTATTTCAATTCTTGAAAGCGCATCTGCGTTGGTGTTAAGTTTCCCTTTCTTGTAAATAATATTGTAATCAAATTCTTCTAATCGGATACGCCAGCGCAATAATTTCGAATTCGGATCTTTCAATGAAAAAAGCCACTGAAGTGGTTTATGATCGGTTATAATGTTGAATTTACGTCCATACAGATAGGGTCTAAAGTACTTGGTGGCCCAAATTATTGCTAATAATTCTTTTTCGATAACTGAGTAATTTTGTTCAGAATCGTTCAATGTGCGTGAGGCGTAAGCCACAGGTAAATCGTTACCGATAGGCCCTTGTGAAAGGACAGCACCAATCGCAACATTGCTCGCGTCTGTTGTCAAATTAAAAGATTTAGAAAAATCAGGATATTGCAGAATTGGAGAATTTGTAAGCAAATTTTTGCAAGTTTCGAAGCAAGAAATAAATTCATCATCATTTACTATTTTAGCATTTTTCTTTAGACATTTTGTGAAAGGCTTAGTAATTTTTGCAAATGAAGGAATAAAGCGTCTATAATAGCCAACTAATCCGAGAAAACCTTTGATTTGTTTGGTAGTTTTGGGTATTGGAAATTCTTTGATGGCTTTAATCTTGTCAGGGTTGGGTTTAACGCCGTCAGGGGTGACTATGTGACCAAGGTATGCAACTTCTTTCTTTAGAAACTCGGACTTATCCAGTTGTACTTTAAAATTTGTTTCGCGAAGTCTTTGGAAAATGGATTTAAGGCTTTCTAAGTGTTCTTGAAGAGAAGTAGAAAAATTATTATATCGTCTAAGTAGACAAGGCATTTTTCGTTTTGAATACCACGGAGGATGTTGTCCATTAATCTCTGAAAACTCGCGGGCGCATTTTTTAACCCGAAGGGCATACGAAGGTACTCATAGTGTCCTTGTTCAGTGTTAAAAGCTGTCTTTTCTATGTCGTTTTCGTCCATTTCTATCTGGTGAAAACCGCTAGCAAGGTCCAGTGTAGAAAAGTATTGACACTTTCCTAACTTGTCAAGTAAGTCGTGTATATTAGGTAATGGGTATTTGTCATCGATAGTATTGTCATTTAATTTCCGGTAGTCCACAACTACACGCCATTTTTGTTTACCCGACGCGTCAGCTTTTTTAGGGACGACCCAAAAGTTTTGTAACTCGTTTCTGTAAAATTCGTCAACTTCTAGTGGTTCTGAAAAGTTTAAAGATACTTTGTTTTCTGTGTTATTTAAGATTGTCGTCAAAGCTTTTCCATTTTTTGCTATGGTTAAGCACTCGGGAATTTCGCAATTTTGAATTTTTTGGTAAGGTATTCTTATTTCTCCATTTTGAATTGACGTATTTATTTTAATAACCTTTTTCGATCTGGGTTCTACGTGAATAAGATTTAATTCATTTTTTGTTGTATATGGAATAAGTTTTAATTTAGTACAGGGTGTAATAAAGAAATCATTTTCATAGTCGAGATGTGACTTTAAAAATTTTATGTGGTCCATTCCTATTAAACCGTCGAAAAAATCGTGGAATTTAAATAGATAAAATTTCATGTATGTATTATTTGGCATTTTGAAAATTTCTGGAGCCAGTATTGTTGCGCTATAACGGTGAGCAGATTTTTGATAAACCGAAGAAACAATAAAAGGGTCATCTCGAATTAAATTTGGCAAGAATTTTTGAGCTACTTCTGGATTTATAAAAGATTTGGTTGAGCCTGAATCAATTAATATTTTTGCGTTAAATTTCGGAAATTCGACATAATATAAACGTCCAGTATCGGTAAAATTAAAAGAAATAATAGTGTATTTTATGTTTGGTCGTTGTCTCGAGGCAAATTCATAAAATTTTCGTCTGATTGATCAGGGTGGTGGTCAAAATATTCTAGTTCTTCGTAATTTTGAGAATTACTTTCAAAATTTTCGTCATGTTGTCAGTACAAATTGGATTTAATTCGTCTATTTCAGTGTTAAACAATTCTTCAGAAATAAAGTTTCTTGACGTAGATGGGTTTTGTGTAAAATAACTGTTATATTGATTAGTAGAGGGTTGTCTATTCATAGTAGAGGGTTGTCTGTTAATAGTAGAGGGTTGATTTGCATTATTAATTGGGACTGAAACACTCATTGGCGTTGGTCTTGTCATATTCGATACATAGGAATTATTGGGTCTAAAACATTTCGATTTTGATTTTGCTGGGGATATTTGAAAACTTGGGAATTTGTAAAACATCTTTGTTGATTACCTGGACGGGGTTGAATGGGTAATGGTCGAGAAGGGAAGGTTTGTGGAAATAGTGGATATTATCTTCTTCTGTAACAAAATGCAATGCTTCAACTAAAGTGGTAGGTTTCATCCAACGAATAGTGGTACCTAAAGGTTCTTTAAGTCCAGCAAGGAAAGTTTGTAATGCTAGGCTATTGTACAAATTTCGTTTTAGTGCTTTTGCTCGTGAATATCTACATAACTACATAAAGGGTTCAAAATATGTAAAACTTTGTCATAAAAATTTTGAGGTTTTTCATTAGGTAAATGTCTTAGCATAACTAAATCTCGGTTTAAGCAGGTTTCATCTCTTTGATCGGCAAAATTTCGATATAAAGCTTCTTTTAGTTCTGTCCATGTAGATATATTTTGAATATTTATTACTAATTTTGCATTTCCAGACAATTTGGAAACGAGACAGTTCCACAAATAAACATTTTGGAAATAATTTGGATTTTTTAAATCATAAAAAGTATTGATTATCGATTCGCAAGTAACTAAAAATCTATTCAATTCGTTCGGATCACCGTCAAATCTCGGTACACAAGTTAAATATTCAGATTTAAATTCTGCCATATTTTCGGTTTGATTAATACTTTCACTTAAGGATAAGTAAGGGTGTGATTCTAAGGATTGAGAGTCAGATGAAGGTATATTTAAAATCAATCTTTCGAATTCACTCGTCAAAGCGTCAATTGACATGAATTGCACTTACATTAGTAGAACGGCCCAATGCATTCTTCACTCCTTAAACAACTATAGGGTGGCGAACCAGATCAGCGATGCTTGTCTTCTCCGGTGACGTACCCCCGCTAATTTGGACGATGCTGTTCCAAACTCCGATGCCAGCTGATGCCAAGCCTCCAATTCAGGTCTGCGATAGACGGGAACCCCGATTTTTGTGAGTCCACACCGAATTAAAGTTCGACACAACGTGACAACTGTTCGATATCCGGTTAATCGTAGATACGAAAATTACTTCGAACGGGTCGCGATGCGCAAGAGGGTAACCCGGACGTCCTACCGACTGCGCCAAAAATCGTTCAGAACGCAAAGAACCGTTTTTTAAAAATTTTTATTAGTACAAAAATATGTTTTACATCACGAGAGCAGTATCTGACTGGCACAAAAATGAATACAAAGAGAATTTATAAACTCGGTGTAGCTTGCCGGGGTGCTGAGCCATTCAGCGTTTTTCTTGCAAGCTTCTTAGAAAGTGGTGAGGTAATTCAGGTGTAAAACTTAATGATTAAAGTACAAATAATTGTCATTGCTCGAGGTTGCGTTATAAACGTGCAATTTTGTTGTGATTAATCTCGTTTTGGATCAAAGTATTTTTGCAAGATTTTTATTTATAGTTTTTCAAGATTAAATTTAAAAAGTGTTGTGGCATACAATGTTGTTTAAGAACTAGTGAAAATTCCACAAAACTATTTTTCTTTCAAATTCCTTGCAAAGAACGTCATATTATAATGAATGGTTACAGGCAGTAAATGTTTTATCAACAAAAATAAAACTCTTTTGGGTACATTTATTTAAATATTAAACAAAACTATACGAGTGCCAGTTTGATAATGATATGACAATTATCCAAACTAGTGCCATAAATTGGAATATACATTCATTTCCCACACATTCTGCTCACATACCTTGCTTTTACATTCTTCTTCGTTAAAAGAAACTCCGTAAATATTATTGTCAAGTTTATCTTGCTCGAAGTTTGGAGAAGCTACACAAAATAAGGCTTTCTTTTAGTTAACAACATTAGCAATTTTATTTGGAAATATGTAATATCTTTTTTATAACAATATAATTTTCAATATAGTTTTTTATGGTCCTGTTTTTGGCAGGGCGTTTCACTTCTATGCATAAATCTTCCGTTGTGATAGCTGGGCGATGCCCCAAAAATCATAAGATCAAATGAACTTACCTTAAGTGAAGTTCGATATTGATTATATTCGGCATAGTCGAAATAAATAATTATAACCGTAGTATCCCTGTACAGTGTACATGCTCCAAGTCACACGATTTTTAAAGTAAAAACTCAAGCAAAATACCCCGCGCTGATTATATCACTCGTACTTACACATTCTTTTTTAGAGTGGTCACTCTGTAGTACCTAATATTTGCTGCCTGTTAAGGGTTGTTTTTTAAAATGGATAAGGGTGGGTAATTGGGATCCTGATTGAAATATGGTAAACATATAGTGGGCTGCAACTTATTAGGCCCCGAAGTTTTAATTCTTTTTGGAATTTTTATGATAATAATATTACTATTTTTCACAATATTTTCTATTTTCTATAGTAAATAATGTCTGAGCTCTTTGTCCGGTAGACAAAGCTAATAATGAGACGAGCTTATAAAATAAAATTTCTAGAGATAAATCCGCAGGTAGTTTTCTAATATAATCTAAAACGATGCCGGGATCCCATGTTGTGCTGAACTGCAAGGACGTAGACTAAATGCCCCTTTAAAAAACCGCCTCACTATAGTCTTCGGCCATATTCCTGCGAGATATTTGAGAAATGGCGGAGCGGTATGAATTGAGATTTCCATAAGATGCACCTTTGTTAAAATGAAGCGTTAACAATTCTAACAGAAGTTTTACTGTGACTGCAAATACATTTAAGTTTCGTTCTTTGCAAAACTGCCACCAGAGTTTTAGTCCTACATTGTATTGTCTTAATGTGGAATCCGTTATAGAGGCTAGGCAAATATTTAAGGATGAATCTGGAACTTTTCCTAGTCGTAATGCTTTGACGATAAGAGTCCTGCGACCAGGGTAAGTTCTTTCCATAGTGGGTGGGAGCGGCTCTGATCCGGAGAAAGAAGCAGGTCTCTCCTAGGTTGAAAATATAAAGGTTTATAGACTAACATGGAGGTAAACATCGGAAACCATGGTTGAGCGCTCCGGAAAGGAACTTCTACAATGCCACTCGCTTTGTCTTGTTCAATTTTTTGCAAAACCTTCGACACAAGGGAAAAAGGTGGAAAGGCCTAAAAATAAAACCCCTTCCAATTTACAATCTTGTTCCAACCGAATTTCAACTATTTTCTTTTTCGATGTCACAATCGAAATATAAGGTTTTTTGGGTCTCTGACATCACAATCAGAATAATATGCAGTTCATCATCACAGATTTTTTGAGCTACAAGGAGTGTAGTACCTAGACTGTGAACTTATTTATTAAACACTCCTTTTTCCGTAACGTCCCTGTTACGCAAAATGTGAGCTTACCGTTATTTTCAGGGTAACTTCAATTTCATTATCCAAATAACGAGCTTTATCGGGAGACACGTCACGTTTGGATTTTTTATTCCTAGTCTCACGAATTTATCGCTCCAATCTTCGAATTTTCTTCCTTAGACTTCTTGTGTTGTCGCCCTCATTGTCTCTTGCCCTTTTCGAATGTTTCGGCATTTTAATTTGCACAAATTAACGAAAGAAGAATAGTACGAGTGACATAATCAGCGCGGGGTTTTTTGCTAGAGATTTTACTTTAAAAATCGTGTGACTTGGAACATGTACAGGGTATACTACAGTTATAATTATTTAGGAGACGAGGCCGAATATATAAGTACCCTTTTCTGTTGCAACTACTTTCAATACGTCTGTTTCTAGTACAGGGTGGCCCATCCAAGCGGAAAAAGTGTGCTACGTGGAGACACGTTAACATAAAATCGTCATTCAAAAAATGAGATTGTAGTAAAAATTAAGGGGAATTCAATGGTTTACCCTAATTTTGTATACGGGGGTCGGTAAAAAAGTTATCGCGAAAAAACATTTTTTGCAAAATAAAAAAATATATTTTTTTACCTACACATCCATTAGAGAACCTTTAAGTAGTATTCCCGAATATTCAGTTTTTTAATATAACTTCCGGTTATAGCGGAAATGAAAGTGGTTATCTCTATTTTACAACTTACACATTTCTCTTAACCATCACAGGATTCCTTTTTTAATTCTGAATCCAACGATATATAATTTGACCTATTTATCTCCAACCGTTTCCGAGATATTTATCAGAGAAGCTCCATCAAACTAGATACATGGTCTCATGGTCGGTGTGTGATGTTCGATCTGAGTAGGCCAAACAATAAAACCAAATTTATGACAAATCAAGTCAGCCATGATAATAAAACTGACAAGCGAGTAGGCTGTCAATTCAATATTTCTATTTACGTGTCAGATTAGTCTAAAATTTTGTTGCTGAAGCTGTTAGTAGTTGCAGTTTAAAAAATGTTTTTGAAAGAAGAATGCTGTGATATTTTAGAGATCTTCATCAAAAATGATAAAAGATACGTAGAAACTTTGAGGGAGTATTCTCGTAAATATCCAAATAGGAATGTTCCGAGTGCTTCATTTATATGTAAGCTGTACCGAAGGTTCAGATCGACAGGAAGTGTGATTAGCAAGAGAAAAAAAGGGTTTAGAATTAGTGAGGACGAGAGAGAACGAATTTTAAATTGTTTCAGAAGAAATAACGAAAAATCTCAGAGAGATGCAGCGAGAGACTTACAAATTCCCCGGTCTACAATACAAAGGGTAATGAAATTAAGCAAATTTAAAGCCTTCAAAATATTACCAGTTCAAAGGCTATTCCCTGGAGATGCTGCAAGAAGACTGGAATATTGTCAAACAATGTTAAACTTTTATTTTGCAAGAGGTGGAGCTGGATTGTTTAAACAAATTATTTGGTCCGATGAAGCTACATTTACAACGGCGGGAATATACAACCGGAAAAATAGTATTTTGGTCTGTTGACAATCCACGGGCATTTCGTGAAGTTGTGAAATCCGGTAGAAATTCCGTGCGTGTTTGGTACGGATTTGTGGGAAATTTTATAATGGGCCCTCTATTTTATTCAGGAAGTATGACAGGTAGGAAATACCTACATTTAATCCAGAACGAATTGGAACAATACTTTGACCAGTTGCCATTAATTTTTCTTAACCAACTCCAAGAAAGACAATTAATATGGCAGCAAGATAGCGCTTCCTTCCATAACTGTGGGCCCATAACGGAATTTTTGAACAATTCGATTGAAAATTGGATTGGTAAACATGGAACGATAAGGTGGCCGCCACGTAGTCCAGATTTAACCCCCTTGGATTTTCTCTTGTGGGGGCATTTAAAAAATACAGTTTATAAGAACCGCCCCGAAAATGTTGAGGAGATTAAAAGACGAGTAAAATTAGAAATTGATAGTTTAAACAATCGTCCCTTAATCTTTGAAAATGTCCGAAAAAATTTCTTAAAAAGACTTAGGTTATGTGTAAATAATAATGGAAACCATTTTGAAGATTTAATGTAAATGCACTTCTAACTAATTTTTAATAACTAATCATATTGTTGTTGTTTTAATAAATATGACAGTAGTAAAAATAATAAATGTTTCATAATTTCCACGAGATTTTTAATTAAGTTGAATGCAGTTGAATGGCTATAGCCACTTTAACATTCAGCCTACTCGCTTGTCAGTTTTATTATCATGGCTGACTTGATTTGTCATAAATTTGGTTTTATTGTTTGGCCTACTCAGATCGAACATCAGACACCGACCATGAGACCATGTATCTAGTTTGATGGAGCTTCTCTGATAAATATCTCGGAAACGGTTGGAGATAAATAGGTCAAATTATATATCGTTGGATTCAGAATTAAAAAAGAAATCCTGTGATGGTTAAGAGGCTACGATACTTATGAAATCCGCCCGAAGTGCCCGACTCAATTCAGGACAAACGTCGCTCGATTAGATATGCCTATCCTTTCCCTTTCTCTAGTCCCCACGACTCCCCACTCCAGCCTGCCCCTTCACAGTGCTTCGACTGAGGCAGGGCGCTACACTGAGAAAAATCTGTCTCTTTGTAAAAAAAAACCTGTTTAATTCAATACGAGATATTATTCCTCGAACTCAAGCAGAAGCTGTTTTGTAACTAACAATAATCAATTCAATTACAATTGATATTGAGTTCTAATGAATAATTTAAATGTAATATTTCATTTCAATCAATACCATGTCATGTTCTGGAATTGATTCTATAATACTTCTTTCCTAAGCACATTCTTTTCTCAGAACAACATAACGTTTAATTTGAGGCCTCATGTTGTTGAATTGAATAGGGGTACATTTAACTGTTCATTATTATACTGAAATTACAACTACTGTCATTCAATTTTTGCTGGATTTGTAATAATTGTGGGTACTAATATAAATTATAATTATTAGTAATATATCATATTATTGCCTGAATAATAAGCAAATGATGTGTAAAACGCAAATAAAGTTGCTAGTGCAGCAACTTGTAATTGACAAAAACAGAAATGTTGCAGATGAGATCAATAAATTAATAACATTTAATTTTAGTGGATACAATAGTTCTAGTTTATTAATAGCTCTTCTATTGCCATTCACTTGCACAGTGTTTATTATGAGTACGAACGATATAGAGTGTAGGGTTGATTCAAAACCTTAACTGAGAAATTTGCCATCATTCGTTTTGGTAAATTGCTTAGTCAAGGTCACAGTTTTTTTTTACTAACGTGTTTGCAATAGGAGATTTAGTTCAGTCGAGTAAAAAGTACTTAATTCAATCTAACTTGTATTTGACATGAATTCTAATATTTAATTCTAATAATTTATTGAATACCATAAAAATTGAAAAACATGATTTACTGATTATATTGATGAATATAAAAGTTGCAATTAAGTTGCTTTGTTCATCCAATAAATTATAATGTTTTTTCAGTTGCTTCTGCTTCTCTTATATAGTTTGGAGTAGTCCGAGGGTGAGAATTATTATTTAAATAAAATAAATTTAATTGTTTAAATAAAACATGAGACATTTTAAAACCGAGGTTATGCTTTCATTGTAGTATGCCAATTTTAGTATCGAAGTGGCAATACGTCTTCTTAACGGAAATTAAACTATTTTAAACTTATTGGTCCATCTGCAATTACGACGAAAGTATAGATTATATTGTTGGGACCACATGGATTTGTTTGTATATTAAAAGTAATGTAAAAATGACTATATACACGAACTCACTAAAATCACAACAGTCTTTTTTTTCTGTGTAGATAATATGAAATAAAAGTCGGGAGGCGGCCGCCGCCGACGGGACACACGAGTCTCGCCGATGCCGATGAAGAAGCGCGAATAAGTATATATTTAAAAAACGGCGGTGGCCTGTTTGCTTTATTGCAAAAATGATATTTTTTGGGAGTTATTCAGGGCGTTCACTTTTCGTTGGCAACACACTGCATAGCTTTTTGGCGTCGAGGCAATTTTACTATTATTTCACAGGTGTTAAAAATCATTTTGATATCAGCAAAGGTGCATACTATGAAGGGTTCGTGTATAAAAAACTTCTGTAATTGCTCAATTATAAAATCTAAATTAACGATTCGATTACCCAATTCTTCTTAAACCACATTAGGGTCAGTTGAACATCTATCAATGCTTGATTGGATAATAGTTCTGCATAATAGTGTTGCTACGACTTGACAAGTGTCTAAAGTCTACTTCTATAAAATGTTTTATATCTATCTATCTAATTTAATTGAAAACTTTCTACCCTGTAAGAGGGATTGGAAGTGAATAGGCCCTATTATATCACAACTATTATTTGTTTATTTAAAAACAGTAAGCGGTTTCGTTAGTCTATAAAATTACATCATCAAGGACTACAATATAAGATTTAAAAAAGTAAATAAATAAAGGATAATCACTTATAGTCTAAGAGCTTGCAGAAAATGTGGAGGAGATACTTAAAAAAGATAATAATGATGTAAATGTTTTTAATTGTTTCAACTTTGACTTGTGGCTGAATGTATATATTTCAAATATATAATGGCTAGGTAAGTAAAGGTTCTTTATTTATTTATGCATATACATGTACCTACTACCTGCCCTGAGGATGTAGGTAAATTTATAGAGTTACGAAACCGGTCTCCTTTTTTAAATAAAGTAATAGTTGTGAGATAATAGGAGCTATTAATTTCTAATCCTTTGTAAATGTTCCATTCAAAGCCCTATTTTTCCCACAAAGTTTGTTTCTCAAACCCTATGCACCTGCCACTACTATTTATTACCTAGGTATACCTAAATCCGAATAATAAGTCTGCAAAATATGTGTTAGTACCCCAGTAGCCCTGTCTCAAATTCTGGGAATCCTATTAGGTACGGGAATAAGAGCACACAAACCCACAAATTACTCCTATTGGTTTCACTGTGACTATTATGACATCATTATCAAACATTATCCTGACCGCCGTTCAGTTTCAGAACCTTCTGACAAATCTGAATTATCGAACCTCCTAGAAAATGTATTAAAATGTCATAAATTCGACAGACTGGAACAATAAAATGTACTATTTTTATTTTGCCCGATTTTCAACTCCAATGACTTTCGAACAATCTTCTAACGAACAAGTTTCTAAAACTGACTGGATGTCAGATTTATCATCGTTCTCTCTGGAAAGTATATAAATTAGCTTTTATCATGCAGCGATTTGACACAATAATGGTATTACATAGGATATTATTCGTTTTTAAAAAAGCTTCACATGACCCATTTATTTGACAAAAATATTGCTTTTACCTATCACATTTTTAAGTAAACATCAAGCCCACAATATGGTCTAGAATTTAAATTTACTCTTTTTGCATGACCAGGCCATTTTATGCCCTAGGGATTAAACCATTTTACACAAAAGCAAACAGTACTTTGTGAATAATAATTATTTATTTATTATTCCTGAAGGAATAATAATAATGAGTATTATATATGTCAGTCGACATACATAATGTCGCGGTAGAAAATATTTTCTTCACTTTCGGGTAGGTACTCGGAAATATAAATATTTGCTAATATTCAAAACAAGCGAAACACAAATAAGGGAGACTAATAAAATGAAATATGAAACATCTGATATCGATTGAAAGTTTCTCCTGACGTGGTTCCTGAGCCTGGTGAGGTAGGCCAAAGTAGGGGAAAGTAGGGGAACCACGAGTTCCAGCGAACGCCCGCCCGCCCGCCTATCTCCGTACGTCTAATTCTGCTCGGATGGCCAATTCACCGATCATTTTATTGCCGGGCAATGGGTTCGTAGTTTTCAAATCATAGCCAAACGAACAAACGTATCGACTTGAAAGTAGTCTTAAAATAATGTTATCGAATGCCTCAATCGTCGTTGTGTCTTTCGAATTATTTTTGAGCGGCGGAAATACTCGAAATCAAGTGAAAATATTAAGAAATGCAAGTAGGAGATGTAAACTACGAAACCCTTGCAAATGGGGGGGTATCTTAGCGCCTTAACATACATTTTTAAAATAGTTTAAAGAATATTCCCTCAAAATTACAACCTTGTAGAAGCATGTTAAGAATTAATATCCCAATGACAATTTTACTATCTCAATGACAACTTTACTATCCCAATGACAACTTTACCAAAAATCGCTTGGCATTTGCTTAACATTTAGACATACATGGTGTACATAAAATAAGGAATACATTTTTATTAACTCTGAAAGGAAATCCTCGCACACGATAATTTTTGTTGTAAACAGCGCATCTCTTGATGTGACACTCGAATTTGTGACATCATCACTATTCCTGATATGACGTATCGGCCAATTCTGTTTTCAAAAATTGCAACCTATATTTTATGTCATTTTATAGAGAATATGTGTCTGCATATAGAACGTCAAATTTTTTTTAAATGTATGCTAAAATTATAGGTTGGCATTAAAAAAAATCAGATGACGTCGTATTTGCATTAGTGATGATATCAAAAATGGGAATACTACATCAAAAGATGCGCTTTTTACAAAAAAAATGACATCTACGAGGATTTCTCCGAAATACTTTGCCTTTTCGAGATAATGAATTTATTCCTTAATTTATGTACACCCTGTATATGCACATTGACTCATATTGCAATTGTAGCCTTGCAGAAGCACATTATTTTATTACTATTTTTACATTTTCAAAAATTTAGGGGATAACGACGCAAACGCGATAGGTACGCTTGCCAGATCATTACTTTCTTAATTAACTCATACCAAAACATTAATTCACAAATTTTTATTCCTGTTCTAAGCGTTATTCGGTGCGTCCCCTGGTTCAAAGAGATACCCATTATATCCACTGAAGATGCAGTTCTCACACGTCAGGAAACAAAAAATGTCCAGTAATAACACGGCTACCGTAATAACAATAATTTATGTACCAGAAAATTATTTTATTACTTCGGTTAATGAGTCGAATTTACCATTCATTATGAAGTTATTATACCCTTTATAGTTTAACCTATAGTCATGGCAAATGCTATTTTACGGGCCCAGCAGTCATATTATTGTTATTGCTAGCCGCACTTCTTTTCGGAGTTAAGCAATAATTATGACCTACCATGCTGTTTTATAAATGCCGAGTATTCAAAAGACAGGCTCTATATTGCATTTCAATAATTATAATAAATGTGAAAGATATTTTCTTCGTTGAAACAATGATCAGGCCCTTAAAAAAGCATTGTGTTAATCTATTTATATTTTTTAGTCACTGGTAGAAGCCGGGAAGGTTGCTGGATTTGTTGGGAAACACACTCTAAATAACGGGTTTATTTTGAGCAGAACCTTACAGCAATGGTGAGAGACACGATATAAAATTTCTCGAACTTTATTTGTAAAAATTTTGAATATCTATATTAATTCTTCCTTTATCTCACACCTGTCGTTGCGCGAGTGGAACACTTTTTAGTGTTTTGCTTGCACTATTGCCCGTGACGTGATCTATAGAATGAGTAAAACAACTTCAAGCAATTTGAATATGTGGAATAATGGAATAAAGGGTTTAATGTTTTGATATACGATTACTTGGAATATCATATTCGCCACGTAGGGAGTATCCGATTAAGAAATGGGAAGATGAAGTTAAGGGTAGATAATCGTTTGGATCCTTGGACAAGGGAGTCAAGAGACGTGAGTTAAGATATATGCTTCTATTTGAGCCACCGTGACACGGTGCTGTGTACTGTAGCGGCTCGTGAGTATTTAAACAGGTGTGGCCAAATATCAGAAGACATTTTAAAAATCAAGGTGCCTAAATCAACCGGTGTGAAGTTATAGCAGCCGTTTTTCTAGCAGCAAAATATTTTCCTCGCCCTTCCTTATTTCTATAGATTTATTTTGATAAAACCTACTAAGCAGATTAAACTGGAAAATTAAGAAATATTAATTAAAAAATAAACTGAAATTTTTGGTTGCCAGAAAATTGGCTGCTAAGTTATCACACTGCCTAACTAATACAGGAAAACTTACCAAAGTTTGTCAGTAGCGTTCATTTCCATGGGCATCTGACGTCTCAGAAAAAATAAACATCAGACACCATCACAAAATGTAGACCAATTAATTGAACCAATTTGCTTTTAAATAAATAACCAGAGAAACAACACAAACGGAGACACAATTTTAAAAGTTCACCTCGGTTGTCATAAATGTTTGAGTAAAAGTCATTAAACAAGTATATTCGCAATAAAGTTCACCAATTCTCGAAAAATTACCTTATTTTCAGAAGCCTCTGCCTCATTGTGTCCTCTTAGTGCCAACTCGAAAGCCCCACAAAAACGAACACAGTTAATTATTTGATTTAAAACGTACCGATTTTTCTGCTCATTATGTTTAAGCGGTGTATTGGGATTAATATGTTGAATTTAGCTGCGTGTTGATATTTATTTTACCCAGCATACTAAAACTAAAAATGTTATTCATGTGCACCTTTCGATTTTTCGTGTGTCTTTATTTTTTATTCCAAATGTGCACATAGTTGGAACTGTCTTGAAGTTAGGGAAAATTTTAACAACTCCCGCAAAATAAATGGCAAAATTTTCAAAAAGGGATTGAATATCTCAGAAACTATGAGGTTTAAGTATGCAGTTTATTAGACAAACTTACATTAAAATTTAGCAGTGAATCCGAATATGTAATAATATACAGGGTGTTGTGTTTGAAATAAGGAAGTTGTCGTCAACTTCTGGTATAACCGGAAGTTGAAGAAAGTTGAAAATATTTTAGTTCAAGTGGCCGTGTCCGATAACCTAAGCATGGAAATTTTTAGATTTTGATTCCCTTTGGTTCTGCAGATACTAATCATTGAAAATAGTTTTTCTTTTTTCATGTTCGTCTAAGCAGCTGACGTACAGTCCACCACTTTACAGCCAGCTGACCTTTTTTTTCCTTTAATTATTATATTAACTATTATCTGACAAATTTTCAGCAGGGAGAAAATGATTGAAAAAATATATTTTTTTGCGTGTATGGATGCTATTGTCCAACCCACCAATGGTACCCCAGCTGACGTTCACGATGGTTCATAACGTAACTGAATGAAGCATTTTACGAATTATCGGCCGAGAGGAAATGACTAACAAAAATCTGTCACTGGCTACCGGGCTATTCCAGATACCAAAAACATGTCCTACAAGTAATAATAATAATAATAATAATAATAATAATAATAATAATAATAATAATAATAATAATAATAATAATAATTATGCAGGGATGGGTCTGGCCTGTGAGAGGGGCAGATTCACGGGTGTAACGATCCCGCGATTCCCAGTTACGCATGGAGAGGCTTGGCCTGTGACAGGGGCAGACCTACGGGTGTGACAATCCCGCGATATCCAGTTGCGCAGGGAGGGGTCTAGCCGGTGACGGAGGCTGATCCTCGGGTGTGACAATCCCGCGACTCCCAGTTACACAGGGATGGGTCTAGCCTGTGAGAGGGTTAGATCCTCGGGTGTAACGATCCCGTGTTTCCCAGTTAACGCAAGGAGGGGTTTGGCCGGTGACAGGGGCAGATCCTCGGGAGTAACGATCCCGCGTTATCCTAGTTGACCCGTATGGGTAGCGGGTTAGAATACTCCTATCGTGGCTCCGCGAGTCGTAAAAGGCGACCGAGGGCCGTCACTCCCACGTTACGGGAGAAACCCATGGAATGGAGATTAATAGGAGTATTGTCATAGGGCCGCTGCCTGGGGATCGCCAGGGCATGTCTGGAGCCGGCGCTGGGCATGACAGCGAGCGGGACGTCGGTGACAGGGCGCTGATGAGGCGGGCCCCTGTTGCACAAACAGCTACAGCCCAACAACACGAACATCTACAACATGGGAGCCAAACGAGAACTAGGGTTCCACCCACCGAAGGCGCTGCGCGGGAACTTCAGCCAGCGTTCACTCAGGCGGGATTACAACGACGACGCATGAAATGGACTGGGTCCATGAATGAATCGATAATGCGTATTTTTTACAGGGTGACAAACTTAGGACAAGAGATGATCGGCTACCGACAACAACTGCATGCCGAGTTCTGCAGGGAGTTTCCACACATGCAAGTGTCTGAACAAAGAGTGTCAGATCAGTATCGAACTATTCTAAGAAATAACCGAATTCCAGAAACGCGACTTAACGCTATAAAACGGGAAGTTGAGCTAGAGATCCATGGCGAACACATAGACATAGACAACAACAATGGGGAAATTCAACTGCCTGGACCACAACAAGAAGCCGGAACGGCAGAGCGAACAACTGATAATCGGGAAATTCAAGTGCCTGGACCACAACAAAACGCCGAGACGACGGGACGAACAACTGAGAATCGGGAATCAGTTAACGGAGAACACTTTGAAAGCCTAGACACACAGCTGAAAAGGGCGGTATTGCGATACGAAGGCACAGACCCACTGAGCAGACCACCGCTACCAAGATTGAACTCTTCCAGGAAGCTTGCAATCATGCTCGATATTATGAACACCAGAATTTTACCCAACTATGTTTCAGTAACACCAACATTAGAACATATGCACATGTTAATCTACTGTGCCGCAACGGCCATCATCACTGCAATGGGAGCCAAGATCCGGACGGCTCAAGAGTTAAATGGTGCAAGACCAGAACCACGAATGGCTCAATGGGAGATGCGACTAAACCGGAAGATCGAGAGTCTCCGTAAAGACATAGGACAAGTAACGGAATATATCAGAGGAGTTAGAACTAGAAAGATCCAGAGGGCGGTGCAGGCAATAATGAGCCGCACCCAAATGCATTCTCAGCGTGACCCCGCGAACATTACTGCTCAACAATGTCTTGACACATTAAAACAAAAACTTTCTGTTTTCGCAGGGCGTCTGAGGAGATACAAGGCTAGTAACAACAGGAAACGAGACAACAAACTTTTTGAACGATCAGAAAAAGTTTTCTACCGTACTTTGAATTCTAGCGCCGATGCCACAAATGCGACTTACCCTACCAGAGAACAGGTCGACGGTTTCTGGAGAAATCAACTTGCCACACCAGGTCCATACAATGTCAGTGCAAGCTGGATCAGTGAAGAACGCGAGATGGGCCGGAACTATAGCCAGATGCAACATGAGCAATTCACAACCGATGAGGTCTCCAATGTCATAAAGAATTCCCACAACTGGAAGGCACCAGGTCCAGATCATCTCCAAAATTACTGGATTAAGAAGTTGTGGTGCACGCATGAACAAATAACTGCCTTAATTAATGAAGTCTTGCTCGATCCTCTGAAAATGCCATTGTTTCTTACACAGGGTGCAACCTACTTGTTACCAAAAGACCAGCGGAATACGGATAATCCTGCCAAGTACCGCCCAATAACCTGCTTGCCTACGCTGTACAAGATAATCACATCTTGCCTTACGCAGCGAATATATGCTCACTGTGAGCGGAACAACATCATGGCAATGCAGCAGAAGGGCTGCGCGAAGGGCGCAATGGGATGCAAAGAGCAACTCATCATAGACTCTGTCATCTGCAACCAGGCTCATTCCAGGCAACGAAACCTCTACATGGCTTATGTGGACTACAAAAAAGCATTTGATTCCGTACCTCACGACTGGCTCACAGGTATCTTAAAGCTGTACAAAATAGATCATCATACAGTTTCCTTTTTAGAACACGTTATGACAACCTGGCGCACTAAGATACAACTCAGAACCGCAAGCAGTAACATCGAGACCGACACAATCAACATCCGAAGAGGGATTTTCCAAGGAGATTCACTCAGTCCACTGTGGTTCTGCATGGCGATGAACCCTCTATCACACCGGTTGAACTCTACGAAATATGGCTTCGCTATCAAAAGCAACAGATCAGAAGCGTTCAGGTTGAATCACCTGTTATATATGGATGATTTAAAACTGATGGCCGCAACCAAGAACCAACTAACGCAAATGCTTAAAATTGTAGAGGAGTTCTCCAGGGACATCGGAATGCAGTTTGGACTGGACAAGTGCCGCACCCTTAATATCGTCCGGGGAAAGCTCGAACAAGGCGCACACGAGATGCAGGACGGACAGGAGATCGAAGCAATGAGCGTGGGAGATACATACAAGTACCTCGGGATGAAGCAAGCTCAAAGGATAGATCATCGAACAATGAAGACCGATTTAACTAATGAATTCATCAAGAGAGTAAGACAAGTAGTGCGAACTGATCTTAACAGCAGGAATTTGTTTAAGGCCCTAAACACGTATGCGTGCTCTGTACTAAGCTATTCCTTCGGAATAGTGAATTGGACCAACACGGACATCAACAACTTGCAACGAAAAGTTAGGACACTACTGACAAAAGCTCATAAACATCATCCCCGTAGCGCCGTAGAAAGAACAACCCTGCCACGTCAACAAGGAGGAAGAGGATTGGCAGACCTCAGCAAGCAATTGGACCAACAAATACTAAATCTGCGTAATTATTTCCACAGACAGGCCAACAGCTCCACACTACATAAAGCTATATGCGGAGCAGACGTCTCAACACCGCTACGTCTGACGGAACACGAGCATCACAATCACCACCGAACCGACAACGATAAACTACAGAGGTGGTTAGAGAAGCCGCTGCACGGGAGGCATCCTAATGAGGTTAACCAGGAACATGTCGACAAGTTAGCGTCGTACTATTGGCTGACCTCGGGACGAATGTTCCCAGAGACAGAAGGCTTCTTACTGGCCATACAAGATCAGGTTATACCAACTCGCAACTACCTAAAATTCATTGTAGGAGATGCATCGGTAGTGGATGACAGATGCAGATACGGGTGCCCAACTTCAGAAACAATCCAGCACATAACAGGAGGATGTCAGATGTTTGCATCAACGGAATATAAGGAACGACACGATTCGGTTGCCAAGATCTTGCACCAGGAACTGGCGGAAAAGCTGCTGCTTGTGCAGACAGAGAGGGTCCCATATTACAACTACACACCTGAGCCTGTTCTTGAGAACAGAAACTACAAGATGTACTGGGATCGTACAGTTCTGACTGATCAACGAGTTGCCCATAACAGACCGGACCTTATAATAGTTGATAAAATTTCTAGGAAGACAACTCTGATTGATGTGGCCATCCCGAACAACAACAACCTGCGTGTGAAGCAAGTCGAGAAGATCGCGAAGTACAGAGACTTAGAAGAACGAATTAGAAGGCAATGGGAAATGGAGAACGTCCAGACGATTCCAATCATCATGTCAACAACTGGTGTTATACCAAAAAGTTTGCTGAGAAACATCAAGGAGCTGAATCTAACTGATAGTCTTTACAGGTCCATGCAGAAAGCGGTACTACTTGCGACAGCCCGAACCGTCAGGAAATTCATGGGGAATGCAGGATCGTCCAACAACACCAATGTCACCTAAGGCCCGATTACATGGCAAGGGTCTCGTCCGAGCCAGATCCTTTTGGTATCCGGGATGCCCGGGATCTGAGTGAATGTTCCCCGTAGAGGGAGTGCGAATGCCTTTTGGCTAAGTCGAGATAATAATAATAATAATTTCTTCTTTTTCTTTGAATTGAATTCTTTGAACGATCAGAAAAGGGTTTCTACCGTGCTTTTAATTCTAGCGCCGATGCCACAAATGCGAGTTACCCTAGCAGAGAACAGGTCGACGGTTTCTGGAGAAATCAACTTGCCACACCAGGTCCATACAATGTCAGTGCAAGCTGGATCAGCGAAGAACGCGAGATGGGCCGGAACTATAGCCAGATGCAACACGAGCAATTCACAACCGCTGAGGTCTCCGATGTCATCAAGAATTCCCACAACTGGAAGGCACCAGGTCCAGATCATCTCCAAAATTATTGGATTAAGAAGTTGTGGTGCACGCATGAACAAATAACTACCTTAATTAATGAAGTCTTGCTCGATCCTCTGAAAATGCCATTGTTTCTTACACAGGGTGCAACTTACCTGTTACCAAAGGACCAGCGGAATACGGATAACCCTGCCAAGTACCGCCCAATAACCTGCTTGCCTACGCTTTACAAGATAATCACATCTTGCCTTACGCAGCGAATATATGCTCACTGCGAGCGGAACAACATCATTGCAATGCAGCAGAAGGGCTGCTCGAAGGGCGCAATGGGATGCAAAGAGCAACTCATCATAGACTCTGTCATCTGCAACCAGGCTCATTCCAAGCAACGAAACCTCCACATGGCTTATGTGGACTGCAAAAAAGCATTTGATTCCGTACCTCACGACTGGCTCACAGGTATCTTAAAGCTGTATAAAATAGATCATCATACAGTTTCCTTTTTAGAACACGTTATGACAACCTGGCGCACTAAGATACAACTCAGAGCCGCAGACAGTAACATCGAGACCGACACAATCAACATCCGAAGAGGGATTTTCCAAGGAGATTCACTCAGTCCACTGTGGTTCTGCATGGCGATGAACCCTCTATCACATCGGTTGAACTCTACAAAATATGGCTTCGCTATCAAAAGCAACAACGCAGAAGCGATCAAGTTGAATCACCTATTATATATGGATGATTTAAAACTGATCGCCGCAACCAAAAACCAACTAACGCAAATGCTTAAAATTGTAGAGGAGTTCTCCAGGGACATCGGAATGCTGTTTGGACTGGACAAGTGCCGCACCCTTAATATCGTTCGGGGAAAGCTCGAACAAAGCGCACACGAGATGCAGGACGGCCAGGAGATCGAAGCAATGAGCAAGGGAGATACATACAAGTATCTCGGGATGAAACAAGCTCAAAGGATAGACCATCGAACAATGAAGACTGATTTAACGAATGAATTCATCAAGAGAGTAAGACAAGTAGTGCGAACTGATCTTAACAGCAGGAATTTGTTTAAGGCCCTGAACACGTATGCGTGCTCTGTACTCAGCTATTCGTTCGGAGTAGTGAATTGGACCAACACGGACATCAACAACCTGCAACGAAAAGTTAGGACACTACTGACAAAAGCTCATAAACATCATCCCCGTAGCGCCGTAGAAAGAACAACTCTGCCACGTCAACTAGGAGGAAGAGGATTGGCAGATCTCAGCAAGCAATTGGACCAACAAATATTAAATCTGCGTAATTATTTCTACAGGCAGGCCAACAGCTCCACACTACATAGGGCTATATGCGGAGCAGACGTCTCAACACCGCTACGTCTGACGGAACACGAGCGTCAAAATCACCACCGAACCGACAACGATAAACTGCAGAGGTGGTTGGGGAAGCCGCTGCACGGGAGACATCCTAATGAGGTTAACCAGGAACATGTCGACAAGTTAGCGTCGAACTATTGGCTGACCTCGGGACGAATGTTCCCCGAGACGGAAGGCTTCCTACTGGCCATACAAGATCAGGTTATACCAACTCGCAACTACCTAAAATTCATTGTAGGAGATGCATCGGTAGTGGATGACAGATGCAGATACGGGTGCCCAACTTCAGAAACAATCCAGCACATAACAGGAGGATGTCAGATGTTCGCATCAACGGAATATAAGGAACGACACGATTTGGTTGCCAAGATCTTGCACCGGGAACTGGCGGAAAAGCTGCTGCTTGTGCAGACAGAAAGGGTCCCATATTACAACTACACACCTGAGCCTGTTCTTGAGAACAGCAACTACAAGATGTACTGGGATCGTACAGTTCTGACTGATCAACGAGTTGCCCATAACAGACCGGACCTTATAATAGTTGATAAAATTTCTAGGAAGACAACTCTGATTGATGTGGCCATCCCGAACAACAACAACCTGCGTGTGAAGCAAGTCGAGAAGATCGCGAAGTACAGAGACTTAGAAGAACGAATTAGAAGGCAATGGGAAATGGAGAACGTCCAGACGATTCCAATCATCATGTCAACAACTGGTGTTATACCAAAAAGTTTGCTGAGAAACATCAAGGAGCTGAATCTAACTGATAGTCTTTACAGGTCCATGCAGAAAGCGGTACTACTTGCGACAGCCCGAACCGTCAGGAAATTCATGGGGAATGCAGGATCGTCCAAGAACATCAATGTCACCTAGGGCCCGATAACATGGCAAGGGTCTCGTCCGAGCCAGATCCTTTTGGTATCCGGGATGCCCGGGATCTGAGTGAATGTTCCCCGTAGAGGGAGTGCGAATGCCTTTTGGCTAAGTCGAGATAATAATAATAATAAATACGCAGGGGGGATCTGACTTGTGAGAGAGGCAGATCCACGGGTGTGACAATCCCGCGCTCCCCAGTTACGCAGGGATGGGTCTGGCCTGTGAGAGGGGCAGATTCACGGGTGTAACGATCCCGCGATTCCCAGTTACGCATGGAGAGGCTTGGCCTGTGACAGGGGCAGACCTACGGGTGTGACAATCCCGCGATATCCAGTTACGCAGGGAGGGGTCTAGCCGGTGACGGAGGCTGATCCTCGGGTGTGACAATCCCGCGACTCCCAGTTACACAGGGATGGGTCTAGCCTGTGAGAGGGTCAGATCCTCGGGTGTAACGATCCCGTGTTTCCCAGTTAACGCAAGGAGGGGTTTGGCCGGTGACAGGGGCAGATCCTCGGGAGTAACGATCCCGCGTTATCCTAGTTGACCCGTATGGGTAGCGGGTTAGAATACTCCTATCGTGGCTCCGCGAGTCGTAAAAGGCGACCGAGGGCCGTCACTCCCACGTTACGGGAGAAACCCATGGAATGGAGATTAATAGGAGTATTGTCATAGGGCCGCTGCCTGGGGATCGCCAGGGCATGTCTGGAGCCGGCGCTGGGCATGACAGCGAGCGGGACGTCGGTGACAGGGCGCTGATGAGGCGGGCCCCTGTTGCACAAACAGCTACAGCCCAACAACACGAACATCTACAACATGGGAGCCAAACGAGAACTAGGGTTCCACCCACCGAAGGTGCTGCGCGGGAACTTCAGCCAGCGTTCACTCAGGCGGGATTACAACGACGACGCATGAAATGGACTGGGTCCATGAATGAATCGATAATGCGTATTTTTTACAGGGTGACAAACTTAGGACAAGAGATGATCGGCTACCGACAACAACTGCATGCCGAGTTCTGCAGGGAGTTTCCACACATGCAAGTGTCTGAACAAAGAGTGTCAGATCAGTATCGAACTATTCTAAGAAATAACCGAATTCCAGAAACGCGACTCAACGCTATAAAACGGGAAGTTGAGCTAGAGATCCATGGCGAACACATAGACATAGACAACAACAATGGGGAAATTCAACTGCCTGGACCACAACAAGAAGCCGGAACGGCAGAGCAAACAACTGAGAATCGGGAAATTCAAGTGCCTGGACCACAACAAAACGCCGAGACGACGGGACGAACAACTGAGAATCGGGAATCAGTTAACGGAGAACACTTTGAAAGCCTAGACACACAGCTGAAAAGGGCGGTATTGCGATACGAAGGCACAGACCCACTGAGCAGACCACCGCTACCAAGATTGAACTCTTCCAGGAAACTTGCAATCATGCTCGATATTATGAACACCAGAATTTTACCCAACTATGTTTCAGTAACACCAACATTGGAACATATGCACATGTTAATCTACTGTGCCGCAACGGCCATCATCACTGCAATGGGAGCCAAGATCCGGACGGCTCAAGAGTTAAATCGTGCAAGACCAGAACCACGAATGGCTCAATGGGAGATGCGACTAAACCGGAAGATCGAGAGTCTCCGTAAAGACATAGGACAAGTAACGGAATATATCAGAGGAGTTAGAACTAGAAAGATCCAGAGGGCGGTGCAGGCAATAATGAGCCGCACCCAAATGCATTCTCAGCGTGACCCCGCGAACATCACTGCTCAACAATGTCTTGATACATTAAAACAAAAACTTTCTGTTTTCGCAGGGCGTCTGAGGAGATACAAGGCTAGTAACAACAGGAAACGAGACAACAAACTTTTTGAACGATCAGAAAAAGTTTTCTACCGTACTTTGAATTCTAGCGGCGATGCCACAAATGCGACTTACCCTACCAGAGAACAGGTCGACGGTTTCTGGAGAAATCAACTTGCCACACCAGGTCCATACAATGTCAGTGCAAGCTGGATCAGTGAAGAACGCGAGATGGGCCGGAACTATAGCCAGATGCAACATGAGCAATTCACAACCGATGAGGTCTCCAATGTCATAAAGAATTCCCACAACTGGAAGGCACCAGGTCCAGATCATCTCCAAAATTACTGGATTAAGAAGTTGTGGTGCACGCATGAACAAATAACTGCCTTAATTAATGAAGTCTTGCTCGATCCTCTGAAAATGCCATTGTTTCTTACACAGGGTGCAACCTACTTGTTACCAAAAGACCAGCGGAATACGGATAATCCTGCCAAGTACCGCCCAATAACCTGCTTGCCTACGCTGTACAAGATAATCACATCTTGCCTTACGCAGCGAATATATGCTCACTGTGAGCGGAACAACATCATGGCAATGCAGCAGAAGGGCTGCGCGAAGGGCGCAATGGGATGCAAAGAGCAACTCATCATAGACTCTGTCATCTGCAACCAGGCTCATTCCAGGCAACGAAACCTCTACATGGCTTATGTGGACTACAAAAAAGCATTTGATTCCGTACCTCACGACTGGCTCACAGGTATCTTAAAGCTGTACAAAATAGATCATCATACAGTTTCCTTTTTAGAACACGTTATGACAACCTGGCGCACTAAGATACAACTCAGAACCGCAAGCAGTAACATCGAGACCGACACAATCAACATCCGAAGAGGGATTTTCCAAGGAGATTCACTCAGTCCACTGTGGTTCTGCATGGCGATGAACCCTCTATCACACCGGTTGAACTCTACGAAATATGGCTTCGCTATCAAAAGCAACAGATCAGAAGCGTTCAGGTTGAATCACCTGTTATATATGGATGATTTAAAACTGATGGCCGCAACCAAGAACCAACTAACGCAAATGCTTAAAATTGTAGAGGAGTTCTCCAGGGACATCGGAATGCAGTTTGGACTGGACAAGTGCCGCACCCTTAATATCGTTCGGGGAAAGCTCGAACAAGGCGCACACGAGATGCAGGACGGACAGGAGATCGAAGCAATGAGCGTGGGAGATACATATAAGTACCTCGGGATGAAGCAAGCTCAAAGGATAGATCATCGAACAATGAAGACCGATTTAACTAATGAATTCATCAAGAGAGTAAGACAAGTAGTGCGAACTGATCTTAACAGCAGGAATTTGTTTAAGGCCCTAAACACGTATGCGTGCTCTGTACTAAGCTATTCCTTCGGAATAGTGAATTGGACCAACACGGACATCAACAACTTGCAACGAAAAGTTAGGACACTACTGACAAAAGCTCATAAACATCATCCCCGTAGCGCCGTAGAAAGAACAACCCTGCCACGTCAACAAGGAGGAAGAGGATTGGCAGACCTCAGCAAGCAATTGGACCAACAAATACTAAATCTGCGTAATTATTTCCACAGACAGGCCAACAGCTCCACACTACATAAAGCTATATGCGGAGCAGACGTCTCAACACCGCTACGTCTGACGGAACACGAGCATCACAATCACCACCGAACTGACAACGATAAACTACAGAGGTGGTTAGAGAAGCCGCTGCACGGGAGGCATCCTAATGAGGTTAATCAGGAACATGTCGACAAGTTAGCGTCGTACTATTGGCTGACCTCGGGACGGATGTTCCCAGAGACAGAAGGCTTCTTACTGGCCATACAAGATCAGGTTATACCAACTCGCAACTACCTAAAATTCATTGTAGGAGATGCATCGGTAGTGGATGACAGATGCAGATACGGGTGCCCAACTTCAGAAACAATCCAGCACATAACAGGAGGATGTCAGATGTTTGCATCAACGGAATATAAGGAACGACACGATTCGGTTGCCAAGATCTTGCACCAGGAACTGGCGGAAAAGCTGCTGCTTGTGCAGACAGAGAGGGTCCCATATTACAACTACACACCTTAGCCTGTTCTTGAGAACAGCAACTACAAGATGTACTGGGATCGTACAGTTCTGACAGATCAACGAGTTGCCCATAACAGACCGGACCTTATAATAGTTGATAAAATTTCTAGGCAGACAACTCTGATTGATGTGGCCATCCCGAACAACAACAACCTGCGTGTGAAGCAAGTCGAGAAGATCGCGAAGTACAGAGACTTGGAAGAGCGAATTAGAAGGCAATGGGAAATGGAGAGCGTCCAGACGATTCCAATCATCATGTCAACAACTGGTGTTATACCAAAAAGTTTGCTGAGAAACATCAAGGAGCTGAATCTAACTGATAGTCTTTACAGGTCCATGCAGAAAGCGGTACTACTTGCGACAGCCCGAACCGTCAGGAAATTCATGGGGAATGCAGGATCGTCCAACAACACCAATGTCACCTAAGGCCCGATTACATGGCAAGGGTCTCGTCCGAGCCAGATCCTTTTGGTATCCGGGATGCCCGGGATCTGAGTGAATGTTCCCCGTAGAGGGAGTGCGAATGCCTTTTGGCTAAGTCGAGATAATAATAATAATAATAATAATAATAATAATAATAATGCTCGATATTATGAACACCAGAATTTTACCCAACTATGTTTCAGTAACACCCACATTAGAACATATGCACATGTTAATCTACTGTGCCGCAACGGCCATCATCACTGCAATGGGAACCAAGATCCGGACGGCTCAAGAGTTAAATCGTGCAAGACCAGAACCACGAATGGCTCAATGGGAGATGCGACTAAGTCGGAAGATCGAGAGTCTCCGTAAAGACATAGGACAAGTAACGGAATATATCAGAGGAGTTAGAACTAGAAAGATCCAGAGGGCGGTGCAGGCAATAATGAGCCGCACCCAAATGCATTCTCGGCATGACCCCGCGAACATCACTGCTCAACAATGTCTTGACACATTAAAACAAAAACTTTCTGTTTTCGCAGGGCGTCTGAGGAGATACAAGGCTAGTAACAACAGGAAACGAGACAACAAACTTTTTGACCGATCAGAAAAAGTTTTCTACCGTACTTTAAATTCTAGCGCCGATGCCACAAATACGAGTTACCCTAGCAGAGAACAGGTCGACGGATTCTGGAGAAATCAGCTTGCCACACCAGGTCCATGCAATGTCAGTGCAAGCTGGATCAGTGAAGAACGCGAGATGGGCCGGAACTATAGCCAGATGCAACACGAGCAATTCACAACCGAAGAGGTCTCCAATGTCATCAAGAATTCCCACAACTGGAAGGCACCAGGTCCAGATCATCTCCAAAAATATTGGATTAAGAAGTTGTGGTGCACGCATGAACAAATAACTACCTTAATTAATGAAGTCTTGCTCGATCCTCTGAAAATGCCATTGTTTCTTACACAGGGTGCCACCTACTTGTTACCAAAAGACCAGCGGAATACGGATAACCCTGCCAAGTACCGCCCAATTACCTGCTTGCCTACGCTGTACAAGATAATCACTTCTTGCCTTACGCAGCGAATATATGCTCACTGCGAGCGGAACAACATCATGGCAATGCAGCAGAAGGGCTGCGCGAAGGGCGCAATGGGATGCAAAGAGCAACTCATTATAGACTCTGTCATCTGCAACCAGGCTCATTCCAAGCAACGAAACCTCTACATGGCTTATGTGGACTACAAAAAAGCATTTGATTCCGTACCTCACGACTGGCTAACAGGTATCTTAAAGCTGTATAAAATAGATCATCATACAGTTTCCTTTTTAGAACACGTTATGACAACCTGGCGCACTAAGATACAACTCAGAACCGCAAGCAGCAACATCGAGACCGACACAATCAACATCCGAAGAGGGAAATGGAAAACGTCAAGACGATTCCAATTATCGTGTCAACAACTGGTGTTATACCAAAAAGTTTGCTGAGAAACATAAAAGAGCTGGGTCTAACTGATAGTCTTTACAGGTCCATGCAGAAAGCGGTACTACTTGCGACAGCCCGAACCGTCAGGAAATTCATGGGGAATGCAGGAACGTCCGACAACATCAATGTCACCTAAGGCCCGATAACATGGCAAGGGTCTCGTCCGAGCCAGATCCTTATGGTATCCGGGGGTATCCGGGATACCCGGGATCTGAGTGAATGTTCCCCGTAGAGGGAGTGCGAATGCCTTTTGGCTAAGTCGATATAATAATAATAATAAAATATGTACTGGGATCGTACAGTTCTGACAGATCAACGAGTTGCCCATAACAGACCGGACCTTATAATAGTTGATAAAATTTCTAGGAAGACAACTCTGATTGATGTGGCCATCCCGAACAACAACAACCTGCGTGTGAAGCAAGTCGAGAAGATCGCAAAGTACAGATACTTAAAAGAACGAATTAGAAGGCAATGGGAAATGGACAACGTTCAGACGATTCCAATCATCGTGTCAACAACTGGTGTCATACCAAAAAGTTTGCTGAGAAACATCAAAGAGCTGGGTCTAACTGATAATCTTTACAGGTCCATGCAGAAAGCGGTACTACTTGCGACAGCCCGAACCGTCAGGAAATTCATGGGGAGTGCAGGAACGTCCAACAACATCAATGTCACCTAAGGCCCGATAACATGGCAAGGGTCTCGTCCGAGCCAGATCCATATGGTATCCAGGATACCCGGGATCTGAGTGAATGTTCCCCAGAGAGGGAATGCCTTTTGGCTAAGTCGATATAATAATAATAATAATAAGATCCTCAGATCCTCAGATCCTCGGGTGTAACGATCCCGTGTTTCCCAGTTAACGCAAGGAGGGGTTTGGCCGGTGACAGGGGCAGATCCTCGGGAGTAACGATCCCGCGTTATCCTAGTTGACCCGTATGGGTAGTGGGTTAGAATACTCCTATCGTGGCTCCGCGAGTCGTAAAAGGCGACCGAGGGCCGTCATTCCCACGTTACGGGAGAAAACTATGGAATGGAGAATAATATGATAATTGTCATAGGGCCGCTGCCTGGGATTCGCCAGGGCATGTCTAGATCCGGCGCTGGGCATGACAGTGAGCGGGACGTCGGTGACAGGGCGCTGATGAGGCGGGCCCCTGTTGCACAAACAGCTACAGCCCAGCAACACGAACATCTACAATATGGGAGCCAAACGAGAACTAGGGTTCCACCCACCGAAGGTGCTGCGCGGGAACTTCAGCCAGCATTCACTCAGGCGGGATTACAACGACGACGCATGAAATGGACTGGGTCCATGAATGAATCGATAATGCGTATTTTTTACAGGGTGACAAACTTAGGACAAGAGATGATCCGCTACCGACAACAACTGCATGCCGAGTTCTGCAGGGAGTTTCCACACATGCAAGTGTCTGAACAAAGAGTGTCAGATCAGTATCGAACTATTCTAAGAAATAACCGAATTCCAGAAACGCGACTTAATCCATGGCGAACACATAGACATAGACAACAACAACGGGGAAATTCAAATGCCTGGACCACAACAAGAAGCCGGAACGGCACAGCGAACAACTGAGAATCGGGAAATTCAAGTGCCTGGACCACAACAAGAAGCCGAGACGGCGGGACGAACAACTGAGAATCGGGAATCAGTTAACGGAGAACACTTTGAAAGCCTAGACACACAGCTGAGAAGGGCGGTATTGCGATACGAAGGCACAGACCCACTGAGCAGACCACCGCTACCAAGATTGAATTCTTCCAGGAAGCTTGCAATCATGCTCGATATTATGAACACCAGAATTTTACCCAATTATGTTTGAGTAACACCAACATTAGAACATATGCACATGTTCATCTACTGTGCCGCAACGGCAGTCATCACTGCAATGGGAGCCAAGATCCGGACGGCTCAAGAGTTAAATCGTGCAAGACCAGAACCACGAATGGCTCAATGGGAGATGCGACTAAGTCGGAAGATCGAGAGTCTCCGTAAAGACATAGGACAAGTAACGGAATATATCAGAGGAGTTAGAACTAGAAGGATCCAGAGGGCGCTGCAGGCAATAATGAGCCGCGCCCAAATGCATTCTCAGCGTGACCCCGCGAACATCACTGCTCAACAATATCTTGATACATTAAAACAAACCCCAGTACCGTTCCCTGGGGTATTCGAAATGTAACTCACTCTTCTGCGCTAAGAGCAGAGTTTATATTAACACGTTGCTTTCGCCCTGCAAGGTAGCTTCTTAGCAGGTTTTGTGTGGTACTCCTGAAACCCGAATCTCGCAAGACTTCCAACAGCTGCTCGTGATGAACGGTGTCGAAGACCTTCGCGAGGTCCAATAATACACAGGGCGCTGGTTTGGAATCATCAAGTAGTTTATAAATTTTTGAAGTAAGGCTGGCAAGTCGAGATGTTTTTTAAATCAAATCGGTTTACATGTATTAATTAATATTTCCCGCAAAAGTTCGACAATCTTGTATTTAACAGTTTCTGAAAAATTTTGGATAAGTTCGTGATTAAGGAGATTGGTCTATAATTGCCAACCTCAGATTTGTCACCTGTTTTTGTAGATGGCTTTAATTATTGTTGATTTAATTATTGTTGATTTAAAAGCTTCGGGGCACACACCACTCTCGAAAATTAAGTTATTAAAAAGGCTAGCGGTTTGACAATTTCTTGAGATATATTTTTAAAAGTTTCAGATTTGATATTATCATGACCAGGGGTCTTATTTGCTTATTAACTATTTACAGTATTTAATACTTCTGTTTCATCCACGGGCATCAGGAAAAACGTATGTCGGTTTATGGTTGTTTTTGGAGGACTACTGTGGCTTTTTGGAATTTGTGCTGCAAGATTATTGCAACCGCTCGCAAAGAATTTGTTAAAAAAAATTGCCATTTCTCTATCCGTGGATTTCCTTATATCATCATGAATTAATTATTTTATTTTTGCTTAAATTTTTTTACCTTGACAAATTTATTTAACAATATTTTATATACCCATGAATTTCCTTGTGATCTGTATAATTTTAATGTATAATAATTTCGTTTCGCAGTTTTTATTATAGAATTTAGAGCATTTTTGTAATGTAAGTAATCTTGTCGACACCCTTCTGTTGGGCTGTTTTTTTAGGTTTTTCATATTGATAGATTTAGTGACAGCTGAAGTTAACTTTCCTAGGTTGTAAACAACGATTTAGCTTTATTTTCGTTATGTTATGTTTTATTTTTGTTATTTTCGTAATAAAATAATTAGCAGTCGTATTTTCATCCGTTATTGCATAAAGAGTATCCCAAGATGTAGAAGATAAAGCACTTTTTAGGTCACTATATTTTATAAATTCTTTAAACTTATATTCGGAGTGACTAAAACAGTACTGTAATGGTCAGTAATATGTGATTTCAATATGAAGGCAGAGCATTTAATTTGATACATATGATTATTTCTAGAATTTCTAAGAAATATATGATACAAACAGCAGGATGAATTTCCAAATTCTCTAGTGGGACTGTTTATTAATAACATGAAGTTAAGTTCATACAGCATATTTAGGTAGTCCTGGACTATTAAATGTATGTCAAGATTTATAGCTCCAACTAATATGAAGCATTCAGCATTACCCAAATTCTTTAGCAAGTAATTATTTAGGCCCAAGACAAATTGTTCAGAATTTGAAGACGGTGGTTGATATATAGCCAAAACAGATATTTTTCCTGCCCTAAGAGTTAACGTTAATTTAATCTCACTGCATCTCACTGCATTCGTTTAGATTAACAATACTATAAGTATATGGCAAGTGATTTTTATATATACAATGACACCATTGTTCTGGTTGAAGTTTGCATAATTATATATTAAGTCTGAACTGAACATACCAGTACACTCAACTTTCCATGTTTCTGTTAAAACTATTATTTCAAATTTGTTGCTGAAGGTCTGCAAATACACTTTTAGTTCATCTGCATTTTTCGCTATGCTTCGGATGTTCTGATGAAGGATACTATAATATAATGTAATGTAATGTAATATAATTTAATATAATATAATATAATATAATATAATATAATATAATATAATATAATATAATATAATATAATATAATATAATATAATATAATATAATATAATATAATATAATATAATATAATATAATATAATATAATATAATATAATATAATATAATATAATATAATATAATATAATATAATATAATATAATATAATATAATATAATATAATATAATATAATATAATATAATATAATATAATATAATATAATATAATATAATATAATATAATATAATATAATATAATATAATATAATATAATATAATATAATATAATATAATATAATATAATATAATATAATATAATATAATATAATATAATATAATATAATATAATATAATATAATATAATATAATATAATATAATATAATATAATATAATATAATATAATATAATATAATATAATATAATATAATATAATATAATATAATATAATATAATATAATATAATATAATATAATATAATATAATATAATATAATATAATATAATATAATACAGGGTGTAACTTTGATAAGTACAGAAATTTTAAGGGCAGGTCGGGAAAAATGCACTTGTTACGCCTATGCAATTAAAATTTTTCTAAAGTGCATATTAACGTCAGAAATAATTTTTTTTAAAACGCTATTAAAACCCCTTTTTCCGACGCTACGGCCTTTCGGATGCCTGGATGATTTTCCTTGCGGGTGTCGTACTCCTTTCTTATGTTATCCAAAAATCCTCTCGAAAATCACAAGAAGCACTAGGTAACTGGTTGCCAGTCGAATCGCTTTTTCCGAGGCTTTTTCGCAGTATTTGAAGAATATTGACGCAACCATGTATCATTTGGTGTATGTGGAGATTAAATAAATAAATAAATAATTTTTGGACAACTCCTTAAAGGTTCTTTTAGCGAATAGCTCGACGAATAGCATGAAAAAGCCTACCTTTGAGATGCATCGATTATTTTTACTATTTTCTTGTGTTTAGATACTATCCAAAAATCTTCACAAAATCACATAAAGCACTAAGTACCTACCTAACTAGTGGCACTGTTTTTATACGATGGTCGCGAAGGTATAACACTTCATAGTCTCTTTTTACGGAAATACGAACAAAACACTTGTTTTTTTTTTCACTGCACACTTAAAGCGGCGCGATGCCAAATATTAGGGACGTCTCGGTTTCCCTCAGCTGATTTATTCCAACGGGGACTCGACTAGGTGGATTGTACAATTAGATCCATACCGTATGCGTCTAATAAAACCCGAATTTTCGCGAACCCTTGAAGCTGCTTCTTTTATCCTCGCGCGTAATTGGGGTACCTAGTAGGAACCTATCTAGCACTGTTTTCATACGAAGGCCGCGAACGTTTAACACTGCACTTCTTAACGGAAATATGAAAAAATCACTTGTTATTTCACTGCAAATTCGTAGCGGCAATTGCAACAGGTTTGGACATCACTGCTGGTCCAAAAAAATGGCGAACGGATCTGGAAAAATGTACAGAAGCAGGTTCAGTTCCGACGACAGTTCGTAAAACAAAGCAAAGTAACGGAACAATATCGGTTAGCGAGACGCGACGTTTGCATACGCGTCCACGTTTTGGAAACAGAATTGTTATACCACAGAATAGCCACACGTAAGGCATTCTGTATAATAATAAATTGCTTGTTGAAGCTGGCGCTCCCAAAAATTACAGGCGGACGCGGATCGATATCAATCAGCTGTTAAATCCCAAAATCGGACGGACGATCTTCGACTAGCGCGTCGGCTACGGCGCGGCGGTACGGTGACGGAGACGGCGTACGTGCGCACAAGCTTTCCCCCATACCATTCAATACCACTATTCGGTGTTGCCGTTTATGCCGACATGTCCCCAAACTGACTTAAAGTCCCTTAAATCCGATTTTTGATTTTCGCGGATTTATACGCGGTTTCATTCGTTATAAGTTAATCTACTATCTCGTATAATTATTACGCACAAAAACGGGTAAATCCATGTAAAAATCCACTACACAATTAAATTTATACGGAATTAAATTACTAAATCAGGTAAATTTTCAGCACACTTGGCAACATAGTAGCGCCGCCCCGAGAGAAGTAGGGGCCGCGAGCCGCGAAGGGCTAATATCGCGCACTAGTTATGAGTAGTGGGGATCACCTGTAGTGTCGATGTCAAGTGGCGCCCCGCGCTTGCGCTCCTCGCCCAGCTGTAATTTAGTAGGTCGGCCGGGCCGGGCGGCGTGGAAATGGAGCAAAATCGAGTGAATCAGTGCCAGTGAATTCATTCGTAATTGTAATTATTGCGCGATTCGGCGCGGCGTCGTTTTTGTGTGAAGTTGGCGTCGGACGCCAGCGCCCGACGCCAACGTCATATGCCCGCGCCTGGCGAATCTCGGCGAAGGAATGTCGGGCAGTAGTCAAGGGCACGCAGAAGCTTAAATTCACCAGGAGGAGTCGCTGTTTTTCGGTTTTTGGGGACATTACGCGACATTTCGCCACCAAGTTTTTACGAAAAGTAAGAGGAATGGTAAGGAATTAACTTGAGAGAGTTCCGAAACGGCAAAGGGTTAAAAAATGCGGAAATGATAAGCACGCCAATTTGACAGTCTTCCCCAACTATTTTCGGAACCGAATAATTTTTTATTTACAACCATGTATGTAATATCGACATTTCTGACTTTTTAGAAGTTTGAAAGTGTCAATTTTTTGACTTTTACTTCCCGCCCTCCCGCCCGGGTGGAAAGTTTACTTTATCTCGAGACACCTCGGTGTGTAATATACTATTAAAAGTAGACAATAGACAGGACAACAACCCTGAGGGGGTTTAAAAGTGGCGCACTATCGGGCAAGGGTTGAAAAATATTAAAAACTATGAACAAATCGAAGCCGCGCGTTAAATTCACGTCAAATTACAGTCTTCCCCCACTTTTTTCGAGATGATAGGGCTACAGGCGAACACTCGCTAAAAAAAAGTAACGCGCCGCTGCTCTACGCTCTACCCTATGGGTGGTTGTGGAAATTTGCAATTTTTACAGATAATTTGTATTTTAAAACAAATACTTTATTCAGTTGATTGCCGATCAGAAATTTATTATCCCAAGGTGTCCCAAGAGATGGCTAATTATTAGTATAAAAAAATTGCGGCCTGAAAATCAGTTGTAAAATAGGTAGGTAGGTAGGTAGATACCTACTCCACAAAAGACTTGTCAAAAAATTATGAGTGTGAAATCAGCAATGAGTTTTCTAGCAATGACTTCTCCGAGCGGCGCTCGGATACATTTCTGCTGCCTAGGGACTTAAAATAACAATAAAGTGATAAAAACTGACGTGTTTGTTAAATTATTGTGTGCGCCTGTGAAGAAAGCAATAAACAGTTCGTCACAGCAACCGACATCATAAAAAAACGTGGATACCTACCAGCAGTAATTTTCAAAGGTACCTAGGTACCTAATTCTGCAAGCAGATTTATTCCACTCTGACATGCGGCAACGTCGCGGTATTCCCCTTCCTAATCTAACGTTATTCCCCTCCATCTCCTAGGGAGAGGTTAGACCTCCCCTCTAAGCGCTTCTAGTGACGATCCAGCGGCGTGCATTAAGCACGGATAAAGATTGATTTGCCCCATTTTCTAAACATCGATTAAAAAAATTTTTTTTTTCATTTTTCAGTTTTATGAACGTCCCCGATTACGTGGTTAAAATTTCTGTACCTATCAAAGATACACCCTGTATAATATAATATAATATGTGTGATATTTGTATTTTAGCTTGTGAGTTACAATGGAAAACAAACAAAAACATTTTAACGTTATCTAGAGAAAACTAGAAAATTTGGAAATATTCGTCGTGACTGAGTTTCAAAGGCCAAAGTTAAAACATACCTAATGTTCCAAATTAGAACCATCAAACTAAAATGTGCTTACCGATTTTAACATGTACAATAGTTTCGAACAGTTATCGCAGTTGTGTATAGAATCGAGTGACGTCTAAAAATTGTAAATAAACGTTGAAAATCTATATCAGAACACAATGAATGAAATTTAAATTAGCCGAAGTATGACAGCACAACCGTGTGTGGTGTGGTATGTCGAAATTGGTTTTTGCATATACAGTGTGTTCTGAACAGGCTCTCAAAATCAGATAATTTCAAACAGCAATAACTTTTTGTTTCAAATAGAATGACCCATATTTCTATAGTTTGTTGGATGCCGGCGTCCAAGCCCCACATTTTATGTAAATAACATTCTATACCAAGAGATATTTAGTATTTAAGAAAATTTCTTTGCATTTTTCATTCAGGTGAGAAGGTTTTATCAAGCAAGCCATAACTATTTTTCCAGGCAGTGGCAGAAATAATTGCCATTTTAGATAATACGGGAAATAAAATTCCTATACCCGTATACAGTACGTCCACGGATAGACATCCCAAGAGGACAAATGGACCAAAAATTTAATTTTTCGACAATAAAAGTCATTCTTGATAAGTTTCTGCTTCTCGAAAAAATATGGTCCACGAAGAGAATTTTCGATTTTTTTACAGGGTGTCCAAAAAATACAAAAACATGAAATGCGATCAAGAAAAACTGCCTTTATTTTTAAAATATCAAAAACTTTTACTTAGAAAAGTTGTTTAGAATTAAAAGATGTGTCCGATTGTCACTCTTCAAATAAATCAGCCAACTCCGTTTTTTTGTACAAAACAAAAAACGGTTCTGTAGCAAATTTCATGGAGAATGCAAATATTCCAATGGATTAATGCAATTGTCAAAACCTAAATATTTTATTTTTGTCCTGCCAATACGAATCGCCCTGTATATGTGAAAATAAAAGAGAGGTTACGTCCACTGCCAACCTTACAACTTTCGTATTCAAGTTTTTTTCGTATCTCTTACGGTTCCTGAGATCCAGGGGGTAGGGCAAACTATTTGGGACACGCTGTACATCATCTAGATTATTGATGCCTAGTTATACCGATGTTAATAGAATAATGCAAAATATGCAGGAGGGAAAACATGTAAAAAACGCGTGTAGCCAGAATAACATGTAACAAAAAAATAAATACATTTCATTCAGTTTGGTTTGGTAGGGGTTATAGGTATACTTTGAGAAATTTCAAAACTAGTTTCGTATAGGTAAAAAACATTTGACAGGTTATAGTGAGTTTCTATGTAGATTGGAGAAAAATCCTACCTCCTTATCTACTATTTCATCAAGATTACATATACCTACGTAATTTTCGCGAATCAAGCATCATAATAAAAGGACAAAACTATCATACAAAATAAAATTCAATATATTATACGAGTAGTTATAGAACATGTATTGTACAAATAATTAAATAATAGGTACTAGGAATACAAGGTTTTACTAGTAGGAATACCTACAGGTTTCATCGATCTAATAAATAAAAAAAAAACTTTGCACTTTTCAGAGTCACTTCACTGAAACAAATGAATACCGAAGTTATTCATAACGACAACAAAAAAATCACTAACGGCTATCAAAGCACAAAACTCCTCTAAAAATATACTCCACACTGGCATACGATTTGTGATATTATTATAGTGCAAGGCAAATAATATTGAATCAAGTTCAGCCGAGGTTGAATGCAAAATTATAAGATCAATCGACTTACCTGTAAGGAAGGTTGATCATAATTATATGAGCAGTCTCGTCGAAATATTACAAAAACACCCTGTAGTTGTAGCCTGCTGCACGACTTCGGTACGACGTAATGAGCTAAAAAGAAACAGACTATACCCCCAGTATTAATGCCCCGAGCGCATTTCTTTCCTCAGTGGTTGGTAGTATGTGATGAGATTGCACCCTAATGTGTAGGGTGGGATTTATTTTTTAATTAAATTTTGTGTTTTTTTTATAACACAAAAAGAAGGGCGAGGATTTTGTAATATTTCGACGAGACTGCTCATATAATTATGATCAACCTTCCTTACAGGTAAGTCGATTGATCTTATAATTATATGTCGCAGTCTCGTCTCATATTACAAAAACACCCTGTAGATGTTTAGAGGAACTTAGGGTCAATCTCCCTCTATATAATTTATAATAATTAGATATAATATTATAATTCAAACAAAATAATTTATTCACTTGTTAATAGAAAAAGTCCAGCCATAGCATCTTATAATAATTAATAGGAATTTGTAATTCAACAAACAATTCGAATAATCTAAGATTATTACTATTATAAATCCTTAACCTACATCGATACCGGCCCCTTCTAGAATCGCTTTGGCAAACGTATCAGGAGACGGTATAATAGGTTTGTTATAAAAGGAGAAAAATACAGTATATTTTTCCGACCAACCTGCAGCTTTTCTGATGACTCCGATATTAGCTTCAGCCAAATTGGCAGTGGATACAGCCGAATGTTTAATGTTTAATGCTATAACCAGTATAAAGTTTGGTATTAATTCCACTTCTAGTTGGCACCGATTTAACCCAATGACTTATTGTTTGCTGGAAAGCTGCACGAAAGGGTTTCTTTATTGTGAAAATAAGATAATTTAAGCCGGTTGGTCGAATATCCAATGTTTGGTTATATATATATACACATTTCCAATCTGGAAGTTTGAACATAAATTCAAGTTGTTCCTAATGAAAGGCAAAAATATTACTTTTTGGGGAATATTTTTACCCGATGTTTTAATTGTTTCATCTATAAAAATCTGGATAACTTCTTCAGTTTTAATTATAATATTATCTAAATTTATTTTACTCAGAGTCTGCATTCTGTGAGCCGAAACTAAGGCCAATAAGGTAACCAATTTTAATGTAAGGTTTTCAAGAGATAACTCGTCTAATGGGTACAAGTTCTTCAGATACATAAGTACTGAATGAGGGTCCCAGGCATTCGAGTATATGGCTCTTGGCGGTTTGATATTACGCAAGCCTTTTAATATCTGTGAATCATATATTCATCGTTTTTATTTATTACGAATACTAATGCTAATAATGCCGACTTCACTTACAAAACATAATCGTAAGGACAAAATTATTATTTGGACAAAATTTCCACCACCTTTTATAGACACTGTCATATTGTTTTAGGGTTTTATTACTAATGGACGATACTATTCCATCTAAACCTGCCTCTGGAAATGACTTTTTCAAAAAAGGTTTCCTGATATATGTCCTGCAACCAGGATAAGACCTCTCCATAAGGAATGTGGTTGTCTGGAAGGAGAATTTAAAAGATCTTTATTGGGGCCCATATAAAAAAGGTTCTTTAACTAACATTTGTTGAAAAATTGGAAACCACGGTTGTCCTTGCCAATTTGGTACAATCAAAATTCCTTCCGCCTGATAATTTTTAACTTTTTTTAACACCTTTGACACAAGGGAAAATGGAGGAAAAGCATAAAATGGAAGATCTTTCCATTGTAAATGCGTAACACATAAAGCCTCCGAGTCTGGTTTCCACGAAATAAACTTAGCACATTTTGAATTAAGTTTTGTGGCAAGAAGGTCAATTTGAGGAAGAAAATACTTCCTAACAATTTGAGCATAAAAGGTATGACATAACTCAAATTCAGTACACATGTTATAACCTAATCTTGATTTTTGGCCGGCAATAAGATTTTCTTTCGTGTTACGATAAGATTCGAAAATATAATATATAGGTATGTATATAATAGGACTAAGAGAGCACCAGACCAAACCCGTCAAAACACGTCCGGCCCGGTACCCTTCTAGGACCCGGCGGGGCTCCGAGAGGGGATGACCCCCACTCCCACTGAAATAGCCATACAGAAGAGGCTCAACTAAGATCTCAACAGACACGCAGACCACCCACAACACGTCCTTCCCAAATAACCTAAACAATTTGCTGCTGAAAAATCTTTAACTGATATTCCATATCCCTTATGGAAACATTACTGCCTTTCAAGTTAGTTAATTCGGTTAACTAAATTAGGTAATTAAGTTTTGCCACCATTGAATTTCCAAAATAAATTGTTTACTAATTTTCATTCGTTTATGATAATTGCCTTGAGAACTTAATAAGGCTAAAAACTTCTCCCTTTGAAAATTGTTAGTATGTATCCCACCATATTTTTCAGCAGGACATGCCGCCACTTACATACCTTAAGGCTGTTGCAAAAACCTTAATGGTACCAGAAGTCTTTTCAATAAGGGCTTTACCAGAGGTTATAATTTTATAACTCTTTCCTGAGGCAAGGTCATTTTCATCTTAATTGTATTGAAAATAAAACCTAAGTATTGGCAGTTACACAATGGAAAACATACTTTTTTTCTGAATTTATTATTAAAATGTCATCTAAATATATTACTGATCTGATACCCCTTTTTCGAATATAAGCGATAACTGGTTTCATTAGCTTTGTGAAAATAGGTGGCACCGTATTTAGGCCCATAGGCAAGAAATTAAATTCATAAAGGCAATTAATTATTATATTGAAATCTCAAATATCTCTTGGAACTATTATGCATTTTCACTAAAAAATCAACTTTAGCCACATGAAATCCTTGACATAATAAACTTTTTACCACCTACAATCTTCTAATTACAAATGGGGAAGTGTTAAAAATATATTAAATTTTTTAAAGTTTAATATAAATCTGCTTTTATCCTTTAACTTAATGATTCGAAAAAAGTTGGATAAAAGTTCCCCTGTACCATGTGTACAAGAAGAAATTGCCCCAATATGTAATAGTTCTTGAATTTTGTTATCCACTTTGTATTTATCGTTATTTTTAATAATACTTTTGGGAACAGAATTCTGTTCAGGGACCCTATTAAAACAAATTCCATAACCCTTAAACCCATTAAGAATTACCGAATTGGCACCAACAATAGTCCTCCAATTCTCAACGAATTTTGAGAGTCTACCAGCATATTGTACTACTTGGTTCTTGGTCCTTTGAGTATATTTGTATTTGTTGCCCTCCTCCTTCTTTCGTGTTTTTCCCACATGACGCTTCCAGTAGAAGCACTTCCTTGACTTCTAAATTCTTTAACTGGACGAGGGATCGCCCTCTTTAATCCAATGCCAACTTTCTGCATTTCCTTGGAGGCTTTTACCGATTGGGAAAGATTTCCCCCAAGAAGCAATATATCCACCGGAGATGTTTCACTGACCTTTTTTTTTTGCTGACGAGTCCAAAAAATTTGATAATAAATATCGCCTATGCAGCCGGTGCCGGATGCACCCGGTGCCGGCGGAGCAGAGTCGGGTGACTATAATATGAAAAATGTTATATTAACATTCGACAAATATTATATTAACATTCGAACTGCGTGTTTTCTAGAATAAGAACCCATGCAATGCTTCCCAGTTAATATACAAGGAAGTTTAAAAATGTAGAAAGGCAACAAAAGCGAAGCACACAATATGGGGCGCTTTAGTTTGCTCGCAACACAATTTCGCTTGGGCACACAATAAGTGGCCAGAGTTTGCACACAATGAGTGGCCAGAGTTTGCACACAATGAGTGGCAGAGGGGTAGGTATAGCGCACACAATGAGTGGCAGAGTTTTAGCATCATTGGTCACAATAAGCGACAACGACCCTTTCCGTTACGGGATAAGTGAAATGCAAAACTCTTTATATCTAGGAATGACCCTTGGCCCTGAAAATGAAACGTTAACAACACTTACATAAACTCCCCGTTTACCGTATGTTTTAATACACAATAAGTGTATTATAGATGTGTATATATATATATGTATTATAGATGTATATATATATATATATGTATTATAGATGTATATATATATATATATATATATATATATATATATATATATATATATATATATAAGAAAAGGTGATAATGGGCAAACACTCAAAGTTAACAAAAAGAAAAAACTAGTAACCGCATACACGTGTTTCATGCTATTTGGCAATCATCAGTACGGTGTAACAAATAATAACAAATAAACAAATAGCATGAAACACGTGTATGCGGTTACTAGTTTTTTCTTTTTGTTAACTTTGAGTGTTTGCCCATTATCACCTTTTCTTGTAATTATTATTACATTTACACTCGCTAATCTTACATCTTTATATATATATATATATATATATAGTACTTATCGGATCTTTGGGTCCCAGCGTAAACTGGGCGGAGCAACCGTTTCCTGCAGATGCGGTAAGGAATCATTGAGACCCATCACGTAGTAAAGAGGCGGAGCTTCTGCAAATACAATTCGCGCCTAATTTCGACATATTTTAGTTTCATGCGTATGCGGTAGGGAATCATTGGGACCCATTCGGCATATTTTAGTTTAGCGGCTCCGTTGCTCCGTTTTCAACCAAAACCTTACCTACAGATTTCGCCCCGGTAATGACTGTTTTAATCTCTTAATATAAAGAGTGTTTCGTATCTCCGTACTCATTATATTTTTACAACAGCAGAGAATAAGTGTTTTGTTCTCTGACAACGGGGTCAATTTTTTTAAGGCAAACCTTTAGGACATAATGTTGACCATTCCAGTAAAGAATTTCGACCCTACTTAAGGGATTTGGTAAAATAGTGGGTGAAGTTTCTTTGATTTTGAAGTTAAATGATATTTGTTACTGATTATAAATTAATACATTATACTAACTGCTTTACTTTTAGTTTTGCCTCTTCATTTTACCTGGTATTAATAATTATTATTGTAGCTTTAAAGCCATATATTTTTTCAACATTTTAATCTACGAATCTACGTATGTCTGTCGAAGGAGTTTACAAGAGATGAAAAGTTTTTCTTGTTTAGAAAATACGATTCACCATGAGAAACTTCTATTTTGTTTCACAGGGTGGGTAAAAAATACGAAAATGTAATTTTGAGTATACAAAAAATATGCAATAATATTTGGAGGACCTGAACTAAACTGAACTAAACCGATTAAAAAAGAACTTTTTCAAGTTGCCTGGAAAATTCATAAATGCTTAATAATAAATTAACGAAACTTTCAACGTATAACTCAAAAGCTAACTTCAACCACTTTGTTTTCTGTGGTTTCGGAAAATCAATTTTCCTCCTTTCTCTAAGAGAATGTAACGTCAAAGTGAAATGAGATTATTATTTATTTATTTTGTATTTTTTTATTTAAATTTATTCTCCGAGAGCTCAGAAAACAAAGTTGTTGAAGTTATTTTTTGAGTTATACGTTCAAAGTTTCGTTTATTTACTATTAAGCATTTATGAATTTTCCTGGCAACTTGAAAAAGTAGTTTTTTAATCAGTTTAGTTCAGGTTCTGTGGCGAAAAACCCAAGTAAAAATTAAATAGATTGAAAGTTCCATTTAAAAAATACCTTAGAGTGCACAACTTGGCCGACGCTCTAAAAATCCGTATCATATAGATATGCGCGGAAGATAAGCGAGGGAAAGGCTTGAAACACACGACGGTGTCACGCGACCCTCTCTCCGAGGAAATTTCACGGACCCAGCAGCGGCGCAAAACTTCATTGTTAATAGAGTCCGAATCCCTATCTACTCATTTTAGTTGTAGTGGAGAGAAATCGATCTAAGAATGTGCCTATAGTGGATATCACGAATCTTGATCCCTAAGTCACAATGGTCAACAATGCAATTTCCATTGTCGACCATCATTGTGACGCAAGGATCAGGATTCATGGTATCCACTATATTTTGTTTTCGGCATAGAATCCGCTCAGGACATATATACATTTTGTAAAGTGGGAATTCTGCATATGAAATGGCTCTTTAAGATATTTTTCATAGCGCAGACATTTTCAATTTCGAAAAAACACAAGAACTTGGTGTTTTTTAAATTGAAGTTTGAACATGAGCACCTGCAACTGCATCTGTGCCGTAGTCGAATATTATTCATGCGTTTTTTGAATTGCAATTAAATTCTTAGCGCCGTTCGAATTACACTAATAATATTTAATATTATTACCACTATACCTATTCCAGTAATAGTATTTAATACTATTACTAGAATAGGTATAGTGGTAGTAATAAAAAACTGTCAGGTCCAATTTCCGGTTTGATCGGAAGTTATCGGTTTGTTAAATATCCAGGACTATTTACCGCTTTCTAGGTTACTTTTGTTCTGCTGATTCCAACACTTCACAGTACTTCACACATTGCACATTATTTGAGCTTTTGACAACAGTTAAAGTCTTCTATCATAATATATCACATTTTTTGGATGAACAATTTTTGTCCAAGCGAAGCACTGGCATATCATCACATTATGTCTGAAACTGATTTCCGAGTTGAAAAGATTCCAAGAGTCACTTTCCAAAAATCACTCAGAACCTGCATTTTGGGAATATTGCTGGAGTACCACCAATGTTTTAATATTGATGAACACCTCTACAAATTTTAATAATTATCGAATTGTACACTCAAAGAAGTAAACATTTTTTTCATAAGCCTTCTATTAAGAAATGCAATATCCTTAAAAATCGATCAAAAGCAGCATCTGTTGGAAAGATTAAGATAGTTTATTTTAATAATTGAACATATTATCGTTATCGTTAATTAAATGTAAATGTTAATTAACTGTAAATTAAATGTAAATTAAATGTAAATTAAATGTAAATTAAATGTAAATTAAATGTAAATTAAATGTAAATTAAATGTAAATTAAATGTAAATTAAATGTAAATTAAATGTAAATTAAATGTAAATTAAATGTAAATTAAATGTAAATTAAATGTAAATTAAATGTAAATTAAATGTAAATTAAATGTAAATTAAATGTAAATTAAATGTAAATTAAATGTAAATTAAATGTAACTTAAATGTAAATTAAATGTAAATTAAATGTAAATTAAATGTAAATTAAATGTAAATTAAATGTAAATTAAATGTAAATTAAATGTAAATCCCTACGGACATCAAAGACAGCCGCCGACGTCGACTTTTTGCTTCGTATATACCCGGCATATACCATGCCGTAGCTCGCCAGTAACTGGCTGCGATACACCTGCGCGGCGCTGCCTTTGATGTCAGCCGCCCGCACGGCGGCGGGTCAGGTAGGAGGGTACCTACTAATCTTAACAAATTTTCAAGCAATTTTAAAAAATTCATTAGTTATAGGACAAAATATCGGCACAAATTGTATACGTACAGTATTAATTTTTTATCTCTAACTACAAACCGTGTACGACTTAGGTATATTATAGATAAATTTTAAGAAGATGAAACCGTTATTGTTTAGGTAGTCAGGGTGGCGGATTACCTATTTGATACCCAACATGGATATCAACTGAAAGGGCTCGACGGGTAGAAAACAAGTATGAAGTTATTCACCTGAATGACTTCATACTAAATCCAATATGGCGGCCCCCCGAAGACGGCAGACAAAATTTCTTTACCACCCTCCCTGACATGGGAATCAAATAGGTACTAAAAATCACAAAATAAAATAAAAAAGCTTTTTAAAAACAAGCTTTTATTTAAGTCATGTACTAAAGCAAATAAAATAAGTTTAGGTTTTCGTTAAGATAATTCAATTCCAAATTGCGATAAGTTTTTGCAAATCAAAAAGCTTGTCGCGCGAAATGTTGGGTAGGTAGGTACCTACCAATTAATTTTATCGTACACTGATTGGTTGATAAGCAAGTACACACCAAAGTATGTATTTTCCTTACAGTTTGCGCGACAAGCTTTTTGATTTGCAAAAACTTGTCGCAATTTGGAATTGAATTATCTTAACGAAAACCTAAACTTGTTTTATTTGTTTTAGTACATGACAAAAGCTCGTTTTTAAACAGTTCCGCGCGGCGTGCTGTTTTTATACGGGGGGATTTTTTTTTTATGATCAGTATGGGGATTTCGGAAACTAGCGGAGGTAGAAGGAAGGTTAAATGGGGAAAGAATTGCAGTTTTGTGAGCCCAATTAAACGCGCCTTGTGGATTTTTGAAAAAAGGCATATCTTACTATATATTTTGGAAAAAACGACATTTTGGCGATTTATTTTAATTGTAAATACCAAAATTTGATGGATTCATGTCCCAAATGCGGTTGTCATGTTCTACTTTCCGTGCCAGCTGTCATTTTCGACACAAACTTGTGTTTTTTTAAATGGAAGCCATAGTTGGTCATGATTTCAAAAAATCATACATTTTTAGAGCTTTCCAACGATATAAAACTTGATATGGTTATTCAGAAAAATGTTGTAAATAACTTAGGTTTCCATTTAAAAAAACACAAGTTTGTGGTCATATCTCGAAAATGGCAGCTATCGCGGAAATTGGAACATGTTAACCACATTGGGGATACAATTCCCTCCACCTTTGGTATTTACACTTTTTATCTCAAATTAGAAACAACGAAGCTAGATATGGATTAGAATAAATCACCAAAATTTGTTTTTTTTCTAAATATCTAGTAAACCATGACTTTTTAAAAAATCCACAAGGTGCATTAAATTGGGCCCACAAAACTGCAATTCTTTCCAATTTAACGCGCCTTGTGGATTTTTTAAAAAGGCATGGCTTACAAGATATTTAGAAAAAAAACTAAATTTTGCTGATTCATTCTAATCTATTTAGCTTCGTTGTTTCTGATTTAAAATGATAAATCCCCACTTTTTATCTAAAATTAGTAATTTTAGATAAAAAGTGTAAATACTAAGATCGAAAAATATCGAACATTTCAGCACTTTTTCGCACGATATCGAACAATTTCTCAAAATCGAAGTTCATTCGATGCCAATAGAATACTAAAACTCCAGAAACTCAGACCCCTTAAGCCCTAATATCAAAAATGCAAACAAACAATATTTTAATTTTTTAAAATATTTTTTTGCCTTAACTTTCCGTAAATTCTGAAGCTAGATTCGGATTCTTCGGGGGGAAATGCATCCCCCTGGTTTTTACTTGGATTTTTTATCTCAACACTTAAGAGAATAATCGGACTTAAAACTTTATTTCAGATATACTTACCAAATTTAGTTCGCTCAAAATTCATTAATCTTTAAATAGTTAGTTACGAAATGTCTGTCTTTTAGGCTTGCGCTGTGAAAATTATTATAAAAGTTATAGATAACTTTTTCGGACGATATCAAACAATTTCCAAAAATCATATTCATTCGATAGATACCAATAAAATACTAAAAATCCAAAAATATCGACCGTCCTGGCAAATATTTGGACTATATCCAACAATTTTGCAAAATCGATATTCATTCGATGCCGACAAAATACTAAAAATCCAGAAACTTCTATCAACCCTGTCCATTAAAATATAGGGAATATTGTTTTGAAATAAACTTTGGAATATTTTCCATTCGTAAACATGAAAAATACGTTTTATCTGGCTACAACAGGATATCATTAACGATGACCCACGAGTATTCAGGGGCTTCCAACCAATCAAATAATAACATTATCAGACTTCTCTGATAGGTGCCGAATGCACCTTATCGATCGCCACTCACTCAAATACAATAATTAATAAAATATACCCAATCCAAATCCAAGGCTTCAGATACAAAAAAGCCAGTTTTGAATATTAAATAATTAAAAGTGTAGACTGTAGACAAAGTTACAATTTATTTGATTATCGACAATGTGTACGTACGCTAGTGATCAGTATTTCGAGAGAGAGGGAGGGAGAGGAAAAATAATAAATCACCAGCTCTTTATCCATGGCATGGATGCACGCCATCTATCGGAGTCTTCAGGAAAATCAAAATCCGGCCTACTTTGGGTGTTTTTTTTTATAAAGTTTGCTGACTAGCCGCAACAAATTTTTCTTATTTGCGTTGTATTTTTCATATCAATACATTCAAAAATGCCTCGCGACATCAAAAGAAAGGATTATGAAGAGTTAGTGAATCTTAAGAAGAAATTTTCGAGATTAGAAAAAGTTCTTTGTCCTGAAAGCAGCGAATAGCAAACAGAAGGTCAGTTATATTTTTTGTTGTAGATTTTTAGGTGTCCTTCCTATGGGTACAGGGTGTAGTAAGTTTTGACTACCGAGCCCGCAAGCGTTTGCTTGCACTTAAGTACCAATAACGAAATTGTCTATAGCAGGGGTGTAGTACGTTTTGACTACCGAGCCCGCAAGCGTTTGCTTGCACTTAAGTACCAATAATGGATTTGTCTAGCAGGGGTGTAGTACGTTTAGACTACAGAGCCCGCAAGCATTTGCTTGCACAAGTACCAATAATGAATTTGTCTAGCAGGGGTGTAGTGCGTCTTGACTACAATAGCCCACAGACATTTGTCTGTCACTGCATTCAGATTCCATCGTGCACTTTCGGTAACTATAAAATCATTTCGTTTTCTATTTTACACATAAAAATAGGAGGAATACTTATTTTGTATTATTTCCCCAATAGATTCAAGTTTTTCCTCGTCCGAGGATTCGAGAGACGAACAACAAGGAAGTGGTTCCTCCGTGCGTAGTTGGACAATATACCTGCGTGAGGGTTTTCCCGCTGATAGTCGGAAGGACTTAGTGAGTAAATTATCTAATCCCTTCATTTTACCAAAGCTTAACTAAGAAGTAAAGACGATATTGACAAATCGAGTTCTTAGGTGTTATTTTTAACTCAGATTCAGAAAAACGATAAATTTCTGTGCAACCTACAAGAAGAGCTTGGCGCCGGCATAACGGCAATTGGTCAAATTCTAAATTTAAAACTCGTAGGTTCCAACACACCGGTGACATTAGATGATCAGAAATTGCCAGTACTCATCATGTCTTTTAAACGAAAATTTGAGATTCAACCTTTTTGCTTCATATTTTGCACTCTTATTAGTTGACCAGAAGACATTTAATACCTGGTATTTTATTATTTGTTGTTTTACTTTATTCTATGTTGTCTCCATTGAACCTATGACATGTATGTTTTTGTTACTGATGTGTAATATGTTGCACAGTATTTGTCAGTCGTACCAGAGATCGCACAAGTCCTGAAGAAGACTAAAAAATATAGGTAGTCGAAACGTTGACATAGTGTAATTGGGTTGATTTATTTTGTCCTAATCCGACTATCCGTATACAACTAATTCAACCTTTGATCAATGATCAAAGCAAGGGGGCAGCCCAACAGAGTCCTATAGATAACTTTCTTTTTGGATCTGAGTTTTTAGAGAAATTGAAATCTTGTCAAAATACTCGCAAAGCAGCGGAAGAAAAAAAAGCAATTCCGCAACTCCAAGCGTCCCATTAAAAAAAAAGGTGGAAAGGGAGGAACAAATCTCCTGCGCCACGAGACCAGTCATCCAGGAAGAAGACCAGGGAAGCAAAGAGGGGCCGAGCGCCGGCAGGCTAAAATATTTTAAGGATAGGTGGAAACGTCTGCCGGGGCACTCTAGGTGTTATGCAATGGATAGAAGGTATTAAAATACCGTTTATAAAAAAGCCACAGCAAAGTTGCGCATTAAAAATCCAAGCTGTTCCCAGAATACCGCCCTCAAAAGTTACCTATGTTGTATCAAAAAGAAATTCCAATATTACTAGAAAAAGGTGCGATCTCAAAATGTCACTATGATAAAAATGAATTTTTATCGGCATTTTTTCTTATTCGAAAGCTTGACGGTAATTTCAGACTTATTTTAAATCAAAAAATTTTGAATAATATTATTCCTGTAAGTCGCTTTAAACTAGAGGATTACCGGACAGCCATTCGACTCATATCACAAAATTCCTTTTTAGCCAAATTAGATCTAAAGGACGCTTATTTCTTGTTACCTATCCACCGCAAATATAGAAAATATCTTAGATTCAAATTTCAAAGCACCCTATATGAATTCCACTGGTTGCCATTTGGTCTTTCATTTTTACAAGTTACTAAAACCAATTGTAAAATATTTAAGAAACTTTGGAGTAAAACTAGTTATTTACTTGGACGATATTTTGCTTATTGGCAAAACTTACCAAGAATGTCTCTATTCTTGTCTATTCTTCTATTACAATACTTATAGGTTTCCTAATAAATTATAAAAAGAGTGTTTGTTTCCCTACACAGAAAAATTAAACCACTTAAAAACCTATTGAAAAAAATTTCAAAATACAAAAATTTGTCGTATCGGGAAATTTGCACCTCTCATTGGAAAACTTGTATCCATTGCTCCGGTATTTAAGTTTGAAACCCTTTGAAATAGTAAAGTAAAAATATTTAAAGTTAAATGAAATGAATTTTAATAGAAAAATTATGGAAATCCCCATCTCCTTAAAAAATAAATTTAATTGGTGGTTACAAAACCTATCGTGTTCCGGTAAAAATTCGAAATTTATTCAGACTCTTCTAAGACGGGATGGGATGCCCATACGAAGAGCTTGGAAACACGAGGGTTTTGGAGTTTTGAAGATAGGGCTAGACATATAAATAGCTTAGAACTTATGGCAGCATTTAATGTTCTAAAATCTTTAGCTAAACAAAAACTGGCTGTAATATTCTGCCACGTATAGACAATATAACAGCAGTGGCCTGTTTTAACAAAATAGGAAATATCAATTACAAAAGTTTAAATAAAATTGCCTCGGCTATTTGGCGCTGGTGCGAATTAAGAAATGTTTATGTCTTCACTTCCTATATAAACACTTATATAATATCAGAGCCGATTTTTTGTCAAGGTCAAAATTTCTTATTACAGAATTTGAACTCAACCAGAAATATTTTCGGCGTATTAGTAACATGTTTGAAAAACCTAATATCGACCTTTTCAAGTCACATACTAATAAAAAATGCAAAGTTTACACGTCTTGGCTTCCTGATCCAGATTTTGTTTCAGTTGATGCATTTACAGTAAATTGGAATAATTATTATTTTTACGCTTTTCCCCCCTTTTTTCATTAATAGGTAGGGTGTTACAAAAAATTAAACCAGATCCAGCTACCGGATTCTAATTGTACCAAATTGGCCATCCCAACCATGGTACCCCGTATTTTTGGAGCTTTTAACACAATATCCGATAATATTAGGTGCAGATAAAAACTTAGTTTATTGACCTTGTATGGAACTTCACCCTCTGTCAGAGACCCTTTCCCTGGCGGCAGGGAAGCTGTCTGGAGGCAATCAAGGAACGTACCAGAATCAGCTATTCCAATAGTTCTTGCATCAGTCACAGAAAAGACATTAAAACAATATACAAGTGTTTATAAAAAATAGTGGAACTATTGTACTATCAAAGACTACGACCCATATTATTTTTCTTTGGACGCCGTTTTAAATTTTTTGTTAGAAGCACTAAACCAGGGCGAAATGGCGTTTTTGCTCTCTTTAGATGTTTACTAAATTTTTCATGGAAAGTTAAATGGAAAAGTCGATTTTGTATATTACTCTCAAAACGAAATTCAAAAATGCAATACAACAATCTAGTATTAATAGACCTAAAATTAGCATGGATCTAGAAAAAGACTGCATATGAACTTGTAGAAAACGTGATAGGTATCGTTACTTCAATTCTTAACTTTATTCCAGGAACAGGATAGAGCAAAATTTAAAAAATTACCAGATTTCAAGCGCTACATCCAGTATAAGAATAATGGTGGTAATTTTGAGCATTATTTGCTGAATTAATTTTATTGTTTTTTATGGCCTACTTCCTATTGTTAGTTACTGTGTATTGTGTTAATTCTCAATCGCAAAAGTGACTTCATAAACTTGTATCTTTGATTACTTTCCGACTACAAACTTTTATTACTGGGTGCAGCGCTTGGAATCTGGTAATTTTTAAAATATCGATTACAAACTGTGCGGACGAGAAATTGGTCCCGAAATGGACTCAAAGATTCTTTAATAATGTCAAATATTTATATATTTCAAGTGATAAGTGTTGACATTGTGCAGTACGCCGCTCCTGGAAGCTGTTGCTAGGCGAACAGCTGTTCTGGTCAAGGCGTTGACCCTCCCTTCTTCTTTGCCAGGAGCAAGACAGACTTGCATGGGGAAGGTATGTACACACGCGCGGACATTGCAGTGATCATCATGGCGGGCGTCGCGAGTGTATTATATTCCAAGTTTTTGTTATTTGTACCTACTATAGTGGCAATTAAAATTTGAAATAGAAAAAGTATGGCAATTATTTCACGTAAAGCTCCGACATCAAGAATCAGGGAAACTTCAATAATGTAAAAATAAAGGTTACGGATAGAAAGGATACAAAAATATTTGTATTATCAAACAAATGAGACAAAGGAAATAAAAAGTGTAAATATAAATTTTAAGCTACACATACTTTCATTTGTTGGAAAATGCATGATAAGAACTCCTTTCGTTACTCTCCAAACATGTTGCATGCATTTCTCTTTGATGCAAAATGTATCCTATAAGGACGGACAATCTCTGTCTGCCTCCAGAAGCATATTGTGTTTGTGATCCGGCGACAACTACTCTTGAATGGATTATAATCGCCTTGAAATTTTGTACACACATATTCCGAAACCCGAAAAGGACAGTTCGGATTGTTTTTTGTGACATTTTTTTTTATATAATGTAGGTATAGGCAGATGAACAGTAAGAAGTTTTTTCATTTAAAGTAATAAGTGTGACTTTTTACCAATACTATTTTATTATGTTTGTTACCTTAGAACTCCGTCATTTATAAACCGATTTGGACAATTCTTTTTTATTTGAAAGGGTATACCTACAGAATAGTCCCCTAAAAGTGGACAAATAGGGGATGAAATTTCATATTTATTGAACCGATTTCGATGATTCTCTTTTTTATTACAAAGGGATTACTTTAGGAGTGGCCCCATTTAAATTTGAAGAAAAAATTCCACCCCTAAGGGTGGACAAATAGGGGAGGAAATTTCATATTGAACCGATTTCGATGATTCTTTTTTTATTAGAAAGGGAGTACCTACCTACCTTCGAGGTGGTCCCATTTAAATTTAAAGAAAAAATCCACCGCTAAGGGTAGATAAATAGGGGATGAAAGTTCATATTGGACCGATTTGGATGATTCTTATTTTATTGGAAAGGGGTTACCTTAGGGGTGGCCACATTTAAATTTGAAGGGGAAAATTTCAATCCTAAAGGTGGACAAATAGGGGATGGAATTTAATATTGAACCGATTTCGATAATTCTTAATTCACTAAAAAATAAGAAATAAAAAAATTTTAACAAAAAGATTAAAACCGACTTCAAAAATTTGCCCGTATGAACATTTCAACTAAAATTTTAGAAATATTTTTCTCTTTCTAAATTGAGTTATCTTTAGAGTCGGTGAAGTTATGATGTACCTACTTGTATGTAGGATATGATGTATTTATATCTAAATAGATTAAATTCCTTGCCTTGCCTTGACTGTCACCAAATCCAAAGATAACTCAATTTAGAAAGAGAAAAATATTTAATAGATAAAATAACGAGTTTTGCAGCCAGAAAGGTATATATTAACTTCTTTTTATAATACCAAGCTTTCGGTCTACTTCGTGACCTTCATCAGGGCTAGAATTTTTTTTAAATTATTAGAAAATATTGAGAAAAGGTTGAAATTTTACTCACAATTATGTTGAAGTTTTACCAATATTAAAACCAGATAGATTTTAGGTTTAAAAGGGCCAGAAAAAGGTTTTTACATAATTTCGTGTAAAAATTTATACCGTCAATTTTGTTTGTAATTGTTTTTTTTTTTGTTAATAAGGTAATTTAGTTTCAAAAAACAAAAGATAAATTTATAAGAAAAAATGTTTTTTAGGTTATCATCAAAAAGTGTCAGAAAACTTGGTGTGATACAAGGTTAGAAATAACCTTAGTGTGATATAAGGTTATGTTACAACATTCTGGAAATCCAAATTTTTATATAATTATTATAAGATGTAAGAGTTACAATGAAATATTAATAGATGTATTGTTATTAGAATTATTTAAAGATAAAATAAAACTGTACCTATATGGAACTTAAATCTTTGATGTCTGTTTTTTTATTTATAATTAAATTAAATTTATATTAAATTTTCACACGAAATTATGTAAAAACCTTTTTCTGGCCCTTTTAAACCTAAAATCTATCTGGTTTTAATATTGGTAAAACTTCAACATAATTGTGAGTAAAATTTCAACCCTTTCTCAATATTTTCTAATAATTTAAAAAATTTTCTAGCCCTGATGAAGGTCACGAAGTAGACCGAAAGCTTGGTATTATTATAAAAAGAAGTTAATATATACCTTTCTGGCTGCAAAACTCCTTATTTTATCTACCAAGTAAAACTCCATAGCCGTAAACTAGCTATTTATTGAGAAAAATATTTCTAAAATTTTAGTTGAAATGTGCATACGGGCAAATTTGTGAAGTCGGTGTTATTTTTTGTTTTGTTTTTTTTAATTTTTAGTGGAGTATGCATACGGGCAAATTTGATATAAAATTTTACATTTTAGGATTAGGTAAATTTGCGAGAAGTGGTAATTCCATTGGTAGGAGTTTTATGAGGGTGTAAAAAGGGGTAAAATAATCATATTAGGTGCACTTAGAATGGTTGCAAGTTAAACAGCATACAGGGTAGGTAAAAATATAAAAATTGCACAAGAGTAAAGTATCCTTATTTAAAGAAATTCAGCAAAAGGTTATTAAGAAAAGTTGCTTAGCTATGCCTAAATACCAAAACATAGTCTCCTAAGAAGAAAAAATTTTCGTCAATTAATTTCCACAGTTTCTTAATAAACATTTAAAATAAAAATTTTGCACATTAAATGAGAGATTTTTAATGTACCTACATGTTTTCATTACTACGGTTTTAACTTGTTCAGAAGAATTTTTGGGAAATTTTAAAGTTTTGTTTAATATCCTTGTAACAAACATGAAGTTTGTGGATTCCCTAAAAAATTAAAAATATAAGTTAATTTTACAAATATGATTGAATTTGGACAAAGTTGTGCGGAATTCATTTAATTTTAATTGATTTATGAAATTGTTTAGGGTGAATATTAAAACAGACTTTTTTGCGGAAATTATTGTTTTTCAAAAAATACTTTTTTTTCTTAGGAGGCCATGTTTTGGTATTTAGGCATAACTATTAATTCTAGACAACATTTTTTATTAACATTTTGCTGAATTTTCTAAAATAAGGGTACTTTACTCTTGTACAATTTTTATATTTTTTGACCTACCCCGTATACTGTTTGACTTGCAACCGTTCTAACTGCGCCTAATATGATTATCGAACATGCACCAACTTTCGGGAATAAATGTATTTTCGTTGTGCAAATTAATAAAAAAATTCCCATATGTTGCACACTTAAATGACCACACTATATAGAAATTATAACATATTTCTCATTTTTATATAACTTTGTGGGTTCAAAAAACTGCTCATACCATTTGTATATTTCTATGCAGTATGAAACGTTATTAAGGTACCGTAAAACTGGATGAATTTTTCAACTTTACGATGCTGTAGCATCTATCTATTCCATTTTTTTTTCGTGCAAAATTTCGTTTTGTAATGAGGGCTACTTACCTCCATAATATTGGATTTAAAAAAAATCCCTTCATCAGCTTTAAAAAACCTAACCTGGCCCTATGCACCTGGAAATGTGGTGAATAGGAACAAGCATTTTTACGAAAAAAACAAGTACCTCTATCGATTTAACCACATCTGGAACCCACAAATTCTTATACCGAGTATTCACAACTTGAGTACAAAAAATGAAAAAATCGACTTGAGTGCCCTGTGTAGGTAAACGCTACTGGGTTTCTTGCAAATATTAGATTACCAGTGGTTTAAGAGTCACATAGTGAATCATTTCACACAATATCATCCGCATATCTTATACAGAGTGTTCACAATAAGTACGGGAATATCGAAAAAAATCGGCCCAGTGGTTTTGTTACATGCGCCACGAAGTTTTAAAAATAAGTCGATATTTTATTCTTCATCGCTAAACATTATGTTTACAAGTTCTATCGGTTAAATAATTTCATAGGCAACATAATGAATATACCATATTGCCATAATACAATTAAAAAAAGAACTAGAAACTAGTACCTCAGTAACTATTGAGATTTGACCCATGCTTAATCGTAATATTTTGACGTCCTCTACGTGCTCCCGCCAGATTGCCCCTTACAAAGTTTTACACACGAACATCAAACTAGATTTTAAAAACAATTTGAACACGAGATACTAGGAAATTAATAATAATCGTTAATAAATATATTATCAATGAGTAAAAGATATATTCTATAAAAATATATATCATTTAGTCAATGATATTATATTGTCCTATAATACAGGCCACTTTTAACTTATTCAATTTTTGTCTATTGATGGTGTATAGTGACTTCATCATTCGTCATAGGCAGAAATCTTGCAAAAATCATTATCTGTAATTATAATTTCTGTAAAACTTAATTTTTTTATTTTAAAATCTTCAGAGCTACAAAATACAAAGGCAATTATTTCTATAATAATCTAAAAATGTTCATAGAAATGGTCATTACAAATATAGTTAAATATTTAAAAATTTTAAAAAGACATTGGTGTATTCTTACCTGTGAAAACAGGTAATGACTATTCTTCTGAACATTTTTAGATTATTATAGAAATAATTGTCTATGTTGACTGCAGCTCCGAGGAAGGTTTTAAAATAAATACCGAAACGTTAGCCTGAGTAAAAAGTCTTTTTGTTTGCTTGGTGTCCTAAAAAAGCCGACAATATCACAAATCGAATATTGAATAATATTGAGTTTTAAAAAATGAACTTAAATTTAAACTGTCATTTAAGAGAAATTACTGTATCTACAGGGTGTTTATTTAAGGAGGACTACTAGAGAATATCTTGGAAGGAATTTTTTGAGCCAGCTAACTTTGTGTCAAAACTCAAAGCACATTCGAGAATCAGGCCTACTTTGGCGATATTTTTAAAAAACTTAAAACTGCCTTAACATCTTCGGCTTGTAAGTTTTTAATTTCAATAGTTTGTGGGCATAACCAATTGCCTTAAGTCTACTTTATTAGAATTTGGAAAAACGCCACGATTTGGTGGTTGCTATCTTAGCACCCAACCAAAAAATGTGCTCACTTTATTGTAGCGGGCCGTGGTCTCAAATGTAATTTCATGGTTTTAGTATTTTTTTCACAACATACTACATTGCAAATCTTGGAAACTTTTAGCGAGATATCGGTATCTCGCATATTTTAAAATGTTCTAGTACCTATGCCCCCTATAAATTGAATATTTTTTTTAGTGGTAAGAGAGCACACCTAAAACAAAATTTTTCCAAATTCTGATAAAGTAGGTTTAAAGAACAGTTTTGCCAAAAAAAATTTCGGAAACTCTTGAAACAAAAATGTTAGAAGCCGAAGATAAGTTTCGTAAATTTCCTGGTTTTTGAAAAATTTATATTTGTGTCATTCCCGTATTTTGAAAAGGGTTTTACTGACTTCTTTGGTACCTTGCCGTCTGTCAATTTCATACAGTTTAATAATTTCATGAAATGAAATTGCCGTAACGTTTTCCGGCAGTTTATTTACTTCTGAGACTTTTTTGAGCGTCCTTGTGAAAAAGGCGAAATTTGGACCAGACACAACGGAGTTATAAATTTTTTTTCCCTAAAGGGATGCAGGGGGTAGTTTGGTCAGGCAAATTTTTTCAAACTCGGATTCGTGCGTCTGGAAAATTTCCAGACTGGAAAATTTCCAGACTGGAAAATTTCCAGACTGGAAAATTTCCAGACGCACGAATCCGAGTTTGAAAAAATTTGCCTGACCAAACTACCCCCTGCATCCCTTTAGGCGTTCAAAAAGCCTCAGAAATAAAAAAAACGGATAAAAACTACCCCTTCCCACCCCCGAAGTTGTTTTTGGTCAAATCCTCGCTAATTTTTAGCAAGGACGTTTAAAACTATTCCAGACGCACCAATCCGCGGTTGAAAAAATTTACCAGACAAAAATACCCCCTGCATCCCTTTAAGGAAAAAATTGATAATTCCATTGTTTCTGGTCCGATTTTCGCCGTTTTCACAAGGACGTTCAAAAAAGTCTAAGAAGTAAAAAACTGCCGGAAAAAACTACCCCTTCTCACCCCCGAATTTGTTTTTGGTCGGATCTTCCCCATTTTTAGCAAGGACGTTCAAAATTATACCAGACGCACCAATCTGCAGTTGAAAAAATTTGCTGCACAAAACTACCCCCTGCATCCCTTTAGGGAAACAAATTGATATCTTCATTGTTTCTGGTCCGATTTTTGCCGTTTTCACAAGAACGTTCGAAAAAGTCTCAGAAGTAAAAAACTGCCGAAAAAGCTACCCCTTCCCACCCCTGAAGTGGTTTTCGGTCGGATCTTCGCCATTTTCAGCCAGGACGTTCAAAATTATTCCAGACGCACCAATCTGTGGTTGAAAAAATTTACCTGACCAAACTACCCCCTGCATCCCTTTAGGTAAAAAAATTGATAACTCCATTATGCTTCTGGTCCGATTTTCGGCGTTTTCACAAGGACTTTCAAAAAAGTCGCAGAAGTAAAAAAACTGCCGAAAAAAACTACCCCTTCCCACCCCCGAAGTTGTTTTTGGTCGGATCTTCAACATTTTCAGCAAGGACGTTCAAAATTATTCCAGACGCATGAATCCGCGGTTAAAAAAATTTGCCGGACAAAACCACCCCCTGCATCACTTTTGGGAAACAAATTGATAACTCCATTGTTTCTGGTCCGTTTTTCGCCGTTTTCACAAGGACGCTCAAAAAAGTCTCAGAAGTAAAAAAACTGTCTGAAAAATACTACCCCTTCCAATCCTCGAAGTTGTTTTCGGTCGGATCTTCGCCATTTTCAGCAAGGACGTTCAAAATTATTCCAGACGCACCAATCCGCGGTTGAAAAAATTTACCAGACAAAACCACACCCTGCATCCCTTTAAGGAAAAAAATTAATAACTCCGTTGTTTCTGGACCGATTTTCGCCGTTTTCACAGGGATGTTCAAAAAAGTCTCAGAAGTAACAAAACTGCCGGAAAAAACTACTCCTTCCCACCCCCGAAGTTGTTTTCGGTCGGATTTTGGGCATTTTCAGCAAGGATGTTTAAAATTTTCCAGACGCACGAATCCGAGTTTGAAAAAATTTGCCTGACCAAACTACCCCCTGCATCCCTTTAGGCGTTCAAAAAGCCTCAGAAATAAAAAAAACGGATAAAAACTACCCCTTCCCACCCCCGAAGTTGTTTTTGGTCAAATCCTCGCTAATTTTTAGCAAGGACGTTTAAAACTATTCCAGACGCACCAATCCGCGGTTGAAAAAATTTACCAGACAAAAATACCCCCTGCATCCCTTTAAGGAAAAAATTGATAATTCCATTGTTTCTGGTCCGATTTTCGCCGTTTTCACAAGGACGTTCAAAAAAGTCTAAGAAGTAAAAAACTGCCGGAAAAAACTACCCCTTCTCACCCCCGAATTTGTTTTTGGTCGGATCTGGAACGCCCTTGTGAAAATTGCGACAATTGGACCAGAAACAGTGAAGGTATGAAGTTATTTCGCTAAAAAGGGATGCAGGCAGTAGTTTTTGGCGGGCTATTTTTTCCAATCGCGAATTGGTGCATTTGGAATAATTCTAATAATATGGAATGGTGGCTGCCGTATTATTACTATGCCGGCTATTGCTATTCCTTCTGTCCTTATGTTCTTGCACTGACAACGTTGCAGCGGTTTTTATAGGAGAGGTGCTTTCAAGGCCACTGAATTATTGTCGGCAGGCCGGCCGATTATATATTTATTCGAATATCACACATTAGGCCAGGGAAAATAGAATTTGACTTAGACAAAAATATTAATTGCAATTTTGTTTTCCCATATCAAAGTTATAAGTAAATACGTTGGTAGAAACCAAAAATTAAACATTTTGAAAAAACGGAACCTTTAGTTACCACAAAAAACTATTTTTCGTTAAAAATTTCGAGCAAAATTAATTGTAAACTGGATTTTTTAAGACTCTTTAGGTAAAAAACTTCCCTTGCTAACATATATTAAGAAATTAAACATATTAAGAATATGGAAGTAACTTAGATCGACAAATAGAGATAAAAATTGAATAATTTTCTATTTTGGCAAAAGCAAAAATATTAACTTCGTTTTTATTGCAGATGATCATTCCCTTTTACAAATAGAATGTAACTTATACAAATTAAACATTTATCTGAGCCGCATGTACGTCAGCTGTCACTTCTCATTGGTATAGAATATAGAATAGGTAAAAATAATAAATAAATATAACTATATAATATAACTATATTGAACATCATAACTATATTGAACTATATTAAACATTTATTTACGGCGCATATAGGTCAACTGTCACTTGTCATTTCTTTAGGAAAAGCAAAAATATTAACTGTTTTTTTTTTGTTTAACTTTTTACAATATAACTATATTAAAAGACATATAGCGAAATTAAACATTTATTTAGGGCGCATGTAGGTCAACGATTAATATTTATTTTTAAAGAAAAAAATACTTCCATTACCAATTTTTGTTTAATTTCAACAAATTTAACAAGAGTTAGTATCCACTTACAAAGTTTAACAAAAATCAGCCAGTTAATAATTTTGCTATCAAAGACAGCTTCAAATTTCTTTAAAATGCGATTTCCGGCGAAAGAATATGTTTAATTTCAGAACAAACTGTTAGTACTTGAGTTTTGAGGTAATTATAAATAATAAACACGCATTTAATATTTTTGCCCAACAAAATATTACGCAAAATGTCATTTTTACATCATTCGGATACTTGCGCAAACGTAATCTGTTTAATTTATCAATCTCAACTTTATATACCTACCTTACTTACTAATAAATGCAGCTTAAAATTCGCAGTTAATATTTATGCCGTCTTTATTATGTATAAAAAACAATTTTGGCGTTCATTTATTAATATTTTGTGATGGCATTATAAAAATGCGGTTATGAATTTTGTCTAGGTTTCGTTACTTTTTTACCGTAAGTTCCCTGGCCTACATGCTGTAGCGAAGCTATATACCTAGGTCCGTGGTGGTATTACATATTGTATTGTCACCAGAAATAAAGAGGTATGCAAAATTTCAGCTCAATTGGATGTCAAGAAGTGGTTCTAATTCAGCTGGCACCGAATTTGCCGATATTAGATATTCAGCACACCCTGCAATTGAAAACTGTCCCTTATAGGGACACAGTGTATTATAAAAATCGCGAGTTATTTCCAATGACCCGGTATGCAACCTCGCTAACATGCTGCTAGGCTAAATCCTCAGAGCCTGCGAGAACCGGCCTGTTAGTGCGCGCGAGCTCTCAGCGGTAAACGATAACCCATAACAACGTTCATTCATACTTGCATTGAATGAACTGAGAGCCACGCCCACCAACCAATCAGAAACAACCGTAAAATCGCCGTGGACCCAAAGGTTCTGCTGCGTACATGAGCATTTAGTGGATCATTGAGACCTGGTCTCAAAGATCCTCTAATGGACGGAAAGATCCGACGCCGTGCCAAATTTGGGCCCCAAAGGTCATGTAGTAAGTATATATATATATATATATATATATATATATATATATATATATAATAAGGATGTAAGATTAGCGAGTGTAAATGTAATAATTACAAGAAAAGGTGATAATGGGCAAACACTCAAAGTTAACAAAAAGAAAAAACTAGTAACCGCATACACGTGTTTCATGCTATTTGGCAATCATCAGTACGGTGTAACATTAACCAAATCAAAAGATAGGCATGATTTGGGAAGCAACAAATGAAGTCCAGGCAGGAGCCAACAGCACATTTGCAGCTTCACTCAGCACATCCCCTATTTTGGGGCTTCTACTAACATCGCCACGGAGGCTGCTAAAGCGACCTGCGTGGAAATCTTCATAACCCAAGGTACAATGACAATAAGGATGTAAGATTAGCGAGTGTAAATGTAATAATTACAAGAAAAGGTGATAATGGGCAAACACTCAAAGTTAACAAAAAGAAAAAACTAGTAACCGCGTACACGTGTTTCATGCTATTTGGCAATCATCAGTAACTTTGACTGTTTGCCCATTATCACCTTTTCTTGTATATATATATATATATATAACAAGAACCAAATTTAGTGGGAAATAAGCCTATTTTTAAGTGTGAAGACTCTTTTTATTGGTGAAAGCTTTCGCAGTTGTTTAACTGCTTCTTCAGTCACTCTAAAATTACATTAAAATAGTTTTTGTGATATAAATTTCAAAATTACTTACAATTAAGTGAGTTCCTAATATAATGTAAAGATGTTAATGTTTGAATTTTGCATTGGACAGGGCAAAAGTACAAAAATTTTTTAAATTTAGTTTTGACAAAAATCTAGTTCAATATGACACTTAAAAATAGTTTATTTTTAAAGGTATATAAATGTCACTAGTTACTATTATTATACCTTGCTCTTTCAAAAACTTTTTTGTAGTATTATACCAAGAGGTAATTTCAGAATAATGCGTTGGAAAATGATTAATGAAATTAGTTATTATATTAGTCATCTGACAAAGGATAATGTTTTTTTGATCGTGATTATTTATTTGTTCAAGAGAGAATTCCACATGAGATTCTAATTAGAAATGTCAGTTTTAGTTGGTGTTAAACTAAATTTTGGACCAAGTGATAGAATATTCTTAACTTCGATAGGAATATCAACATTTGTAAGATTTTTAAACCAACGTTGATTTATTTTAAGTTTGATTTTATTTTCATTTTTAAGATGCTCAAATTTACGTAAATTATTTTCTTTTATTTGATTAAAAATTCTATTATATGATTGATTTTGTCTACGTTTAAATTCAAACCAGATATATGCAGGTAAAAAGCTATTAATTTTAGTTTCTAAAAAAGTTAGTTCCTTCTTTAATCTGTTGATATTCCTATGTGTTATACTAATTTCTAAATTAAGGATATTATTGTTTAAGCTATGATTAAAATTTCTTAGTTGATGTCCTGATGTACTATATATATATAAAAAAAGAAAAAACTAGTAACCGCATACACGTGTTTCATGCTATTTGGCAATCATCAGTACGGTGTAACATTAACCAAATCAAAAGATAGGCATGATTTGGGAAGCAACAAATGAAGTCCAGGCAGGAGCCAACAGCACATTTGCAGCTTCAGTCAGCACATCTCCTATTTTGGGGCTTGTACTAACATCGCCACGGAGGCTGCTAAAGCGACCTGCGTGGACATCTTCAGAACCCAAGATACAATGACAATAAGGATGTAAGATTAGCGAGTGTAAATGTAATAATTACAAGAAAAGGTGATAATGGGCAAACACTCAAAGTTAACAAAAAGAAAAAACTAGTAACCGCATACACGTGTTTCATGCTATTTGGCAATCATCAGTACGGTGTAACATTAACCAAATGAAAAGATAGGCATGATTTGGGAAGCAACAAATGAAGTCCAGGCAGGAGCCAACAGCACATTTGCAGCTTCAGTCAGCACATCTCCTATTTTGGGGCTTGTACTAACATCGCCACGGAGGCTGCTAAAGCGACCTGCGTGGACATCTTCATATATATTACATATATATATATATATATATATATATATATATATTTATTGCTGACACAAAAGTGTCTATGAATTTATAATTCACAATACTTCTTTTAACATGTTGTAGTGTATGCACCAGCTGAACTCAATAAGTGTTCAATAGCACACGTCGTTGAATAAGATACATAATATAAGTGTCTAATAGTTTTAATATATATAATGACCCAATGAGGGCTAAACGTGTAGTATAATAAAATGCACTGATATCAAAAAACGCAACATAATAAGCGTCTAATTCAACGGAGGTCTTTTCACCATAAACAAAGGGGAACAAAACAAACCCATTCATAACTAGGTATTTTCCCATAGGCAACAAAACTAAACCCCAGACTTGGGGATCGGATTACATAAACACCCGCTTACCTTTAATGACTTTCCGCGCGGTCGAGAAAGGTATGAACTATTGTACTTACTTGTAAGGCTACTGTCTATCTCCCTAGATAGTAGACGTTACAATTTTTTAAGCTTCTGCTTCTCCCGTTTCTTTTTACTATGCTCAGGAAAAAAAACCGTCCGACGGCGCTAGCGTGTTCACCGTTTCGTAAGACAAGTTACACTGAGGAAAGAAATGCGCTCGGCGTATAGTCTGTTTCTTTTTAGCTCATTACGTCGTACCGAAGTCGTGCAGCAGGCTACAACTACAGGGTGTTTTTGTAATATGAGACGAGACTGCGACATATAATTATAAATCAGGTAACAGGTTACCAGTAGTTGACGAAATTTCAAGGTGGTGTGGCATAAAAAAACACATTTAATTACGTTTCATGCGACTAGCGCCCTCTGTTAAAAATTTTTTAATTAAAATTCAAGGAGTGTGAATTTAGTTCCAATAATGAAAACCACGGCGCTCACGGGCCGCCTTAAGCAGAAATTTAAGGTAACATAACCTATAGCGACAGAAACAGGCTCGAGATATATGTGCTTTAAACAAAGTTTCCCATCGTGTTAGACTTTCCAAAACCCATGTTTCCTCGGCACAAATATTGATCAAGTTTAAACGGAAAATTAATAAACTCCTCAGAGTCCATTGTCTTTGCTTCGCTTCCCAGGATATTAGAGGGCATAAAAGATCCCAGAGTACCTAAAAATCTTAAAATAAAGCTAATAGTATCTAAAAATGCTCTAGACGACTCAGTTTTCCATTCATTCTGTTAAGCCGGAACAGGGCAGATCACTAGGGGCAAGGGCACACCAATAGGTTCCTTCTAACCTGGGCTTTTGAGTTTCTCCAGCTTGATTTTCCATAGGCAATCTCCAAATAGTTGGTATCTCTTGGCGTTTTCTAAAATATTCTATGAGATATTACATAAAAACCTACACATAACTTACAGCGCGCCCGTACCTGGAAAGGTCAGCCATGGAATAACAGATAGGCCTCTAAGCCCCCAAAGTCTCAAATCGCTACGAATCCTCTACACCAAAACAAAACCAAACGACAGTTGATTACTCCACTTTGTTTCTGAAATTGCGCCTCGGCCACGATGTATACAGTACGTTCTCGGGAGCCTCGCCCAATCTCGAAAAAAAAAATGACGGCCCAAATGGCCGAACGGCTTTTCCGATCGATATGGGCCTCCCCCCTGCGGCTCCACGCGAAAATTGACTTTGACCGGCGCTCCCCGTTGGAATCCCTAGCCATTTTTTCCGAAAAAAATCGAAAAAATTCCAGGGGCCGCGCGGCTCTTCCGATTCAATAGGGTTCTTGCCCATGAGCTCGGTAGGCCGTACGCCAAATTTGGGCTCGAAAAATCGAAAACTGCGTCCTGAGAAGGAGATCATAGGTACACATATTACTACACAGGACTAAACGCCATAACAACCGCCAATAAGTCGGGCCGGGGCGGTAGGCGTTTGTTAACAAGAGGCGTGAAAGACAAATTTTTTAGTTAATTTGACCATTTGGTAGTAATTTCTGTCATGTTTTCAGTTGCAAAAAATCAAAATAGGCCTACGTAAAGTGCCTTTTTTGTGCAAGATGCGGAAAATTTTACTAAGAAAAGTTGTTCAGAATAAAACTCATGACCGTGTACAGTGTCTGAGACTAAAGGGCCTTGACAAATGAAAAACTAAAAATTCGCAGATAATGCACAATAAAACGATTAGTCTCAAACTTTAACTGGATTATGGAGACTATAGCAGAATAGTTCTCGTAAAGAATAAAATTTTGTGTCAAGTGGTTTAAACTAATTAAAAAAATAAATGTGCGAAAAAGGTTACTTCTTCTCAGACTGGTGGGCATATAAGTGGGACCCTTTAGCGGTTACGGACATTGCACTAGAATAGCGACAGAAACACATGTTAAATCTCGTTTTGGGCAAAAAGAAAGACAGGGGTCTCTTTATTTTTTGAATATAATTCTGCTGTACTGCGCTTTCTATTTGATTGTAAATAACCCTGTATATCCATATATCTATATCTGTTTTCTGTACTTCCGCAGGCATTAATAAATAGGAAGGGTAGTCGGTACAGCTTATTTCGTGGGTTAAATTAAATCGAGGGCCAGTAACAAATGGCAACCGCCCCGGGGTGAAAAGTATCAAATAGTTTTTTTTTACCTCGGCGGAGCTCGTTGGGATGAAATACATGTTAGTGACAGTTTGGCATGCATTCTCTGGCAAGGGTATCTAAAAGGGTTAGGAAGATAAAGGGCCCGAAGTAAATGAGTTCCTATAGCCGCTGGTCACTTTCATTAACAGGCCACTTGACAAATGATAATTGGGGAGCTATTGGTCACTCTGTTCCCTGTCACTTACCTATAGCTCCTCATTTACCATTTAACGGAATGGCGTTCAATAATTGCCGGTGATTTATATTGTTTATACCATACGCTGATATGCTATAACGATTAAAATTCAGTTTGCTTCGTTTAAAAGCATACTTTTTCATTTTTTAAATTTACCCGAAACATTTTTTTATTTAAATGCCTTTGAATGCAGGAAAAGTATTCTCTACCGCGCTCATAACCAGTAGAATACACAAGCATCTTTGAGAAAGGAAGAAGATTTATTTTCCGAAAGCGCAGAAAACAAATTTGTTAAGTTATTTTTCAAAGTTTCATTCATTTACTATTAAGAATTTTGAATTTCACAAACAACTTGAAAAAGTTGCCTTTTAATCGGTTTGATGGCGAAAAACCCAATTAAAAAAAATTAAATGGATCTGCACGTAATAGTGAGCGCCAGTAACAAATACGGAACAAAATAGTTATTTACAAAAACTTTGCAGGGGAGCCTTAAAGAGAAAATTCTCACCTAAAAGACCTCCTTAAAATCACTTGCAGAACACTTTCTTCTAATAATTTCATATCATAACGGAGCATCCTGTATATAACTTTTCTATGGCATGTTTTAAAAGTAAGATGAAAATTATTCTAAATTAAAATTACTTGACAGTGTAGTAAAAATCAACAATCAAAACCATGTCGTACTGTAGCTACAAGTATAAAATGTCAAAACATTGTTTCCGAATCTCAAAGTAGTCAGTATGTATGATTGACAGCAGAAACGACAGTACTTTCCTCCCTGGGGATGAAATAATTAAATTGTAAAATAATAAAAGATTACCTACAAACCTACAAACTGGAAAGCTGTAACTGGTCAAATACTAATCGACATATTTATCCTACTACCGAAAAAAAGTTGAAGCATAAACTGGTATAAAATAGCAATTGTAAAAATGCTAAAAATGCAATAAATGAATGTAATGAACGAAACAAAGACAAAATAATAGTAATCACACCCCTCTCTCCCGCATTAGCATACGGTTGATTCTTTGGTACTCCTTGTTTGGAGTATTGTTAGGTATTATTATTATTAATGTACCAATACAAAAAATACCAGGCAGTTATTTAAAATAGATATAGATATAATAGGTGCCTCTACTAATTTCGAATTGTAACCAAAATCAATAGATTTAAGCGTATAGAAACATGTAACAATAAAAAAACTGCTTTAAATAAAATTCTTACTGAAATAAAGTCAAAATAGAATCGGCAAATTTAGGGTTATAAATCAGGTACGGCAACTACACGTCACTGCTGTCCACTACACGCTGTATACAGTCGCTGTTACCTACTTTTACGCCAGCTATTGTGGAAACATAGAAAATATAACCTATTTATGCTGCGATAGTTAAGTTTCTAATGTTATAATATGCAGAAAGCAGAGTGACGGGCGTGCTCCCAAGTAATAGCACTGACGTGTAGAGCTAATCAGAGCTTCTCGCGAATTCAGATGAATGCAGGTACAAACTGAGTCATTTTCGATGGTTTTATGGGGTATCTCTGTTATTTGTATATATAGAAAAAAACAAGGTAGGTGTTCATTAGTTCATTTTTTGAGATATTTACGATGCTCAAGACAGATCTCTGATATCTCCAATACTTTAGGAGATACAGGGCGTTTTTGAATTTTTGCTATTTTTTACAATTATCATAGCTCGTTTGTTTTTTAACCTATATCTTTCGTTGAAAACGCCTTATACGCACTTTTTTACGTAGAATCCATTGGAGTAGACAGTTTTTTCAAAAAACTATATTTTTCGAGATATGACCCAAACTTGTGTTTTTTTTAAAATGGAACACCCTGTATATTTTTTAATATTTGAATCCAGCATAAAATTACCTTTCCAACGATATATATAACATAAGCTACCTTCGTTAGATTTTGAGTAAACAAATTGAAAATATATAACTATTTCTACATAATATTATTCCACATTATAGTCAATAAACAAAATTAGGTATTATTGATAACGTTTTTTGAAATAATTAACTCAACCTAACATAAATGTTGAAAATGTCCACCATTAACGGCGACACAATTTATTGCTCGCTTGATTGGGAAATAAATTATCTAATATACGGACAGTTGCCTGAGAATTATGACATGGACAACCATCTTGTTGGAAGTAGAGCCGTATATACGCTTCCTGTGAGCAATTACATATCTCGAAAAATATAGGTTTTTTTTAAACTGTCCACTCCAATGGATTCTACGTAAAAAAGTGCGTATAAGGCGTTTTCAACGAAATATATAGGTTAAAAAACAAATGAGCTATGATAATTGTAAAAAATAGCAAACATTCAAAAACGCCCTGTATCTCCTAAAGTATTGGAGATATCAGAGATCTGTTTTGAACATCGTAAATATCTCAAGAAATGAACTCATAAACACCTACCTTGTTTTTTTTCTACCTATACAAATAACGGAGATACCCCATAAAACCATCGAAAATGACTCAATCTTCAATGATTATTATGATTATTTAGGACTACCCAATCAGTTTTACTATATGTATCGCTCAGCGATAATTTTATTATGAGGTATATTTTCTTTATTAAATGAGGTAGAGGAAGGTTCATGACGAGCTGCTCCATCATTCCCATGAAAAATCTTTTTGCCCGGCCCAAAACCTTTTATGATAATGCGTTTTAATCGCAGCTATAATGTCAACCCTTTAAGTGAAAAAAAATCTTGTTAAGAGAATTCAGCCGTTAATGAGGTTATAAAAAATGTTATGTCCTTTTAATTAGATGGAAAAAAGCTGGGCAAATCAGGCATCGCCCCCTAGTGTAGCTAAAGAATGAGTTTGCAAGAACTTTAATGCGAATTAGTTGGGTAAGTGAAATGGCGAATGTAGCGAAAGTCGTTAATTAGCAATATTTTACAGCTCTCAGTTCATAGCCGCATCCCACAGGCAGGCTGCAGGAAATAAATCTAACTTAACGTGAAATTGGAAAGAGGGATAAAGTGTGTCATTAGAGCCGCTCAGTGTAATTATCCGAAAAGCGCATTACCTAGTTTGAGACTTTCCCACAATGTTGGATATCACCAAAATAGTACACTTATTTATCTGGAAACGTAGGTACAATAATTGAACGAAATGATTTTTTATTTAAGCAAGACATTGGAAACAGCTAATCGGCATTAAAACCAGATCTTGTTATTTGGGAATCGGTTTTATTGTTTCCATCTTCTCTGACATATCCATGATTATAACGGCAATTATTATTTGTCAACGCACGCCCATGGTTCCAACAGCTCCTACTCGGTGTTCTGTCTTGGCTCAGCCCTATAACTGTGTAGTAAGCATAATTTGCGACAAACCTGATAAATAGCGAGAACTCTACAACTTATTGTGCGTGCAATCCCCCTCCGATTTTAGAAAATTGCAAGGAATATTAACACGGCAGACTCACGAAATAATGGAGATTTATCGGCAACAATAAGCATTCTTGGAAAATTACAATCCCAATGCAAAATAAGAAAAACCGATAGGGGAAGCTTGGGCAAAAATTAAATGAGGGGCAAAGTCATAAACTCCTATGGTGGTGAGGTTATAGCACCATCTGTTTTCTAAGGGAGATAACTTCGGTTCAATTGACGGCCTTTTTTAGTAGGTAAAGTTTCAAGAAAATATCTACATGCTTCGTCTCGTTAAAGTGAAAAAACCTTTTTTTTTTTCGTTAATAATATGTACCTAATTTTGTTAAGGTAAATTACTGAAGAAATTTCGAATACGTGATAATTAAGCTTAACTCTAAATTCGCAGCCAGTGAATCGGGAGTGTTTTTATGAGTTGGTGGTCATTTTTGCAAATAATTTGCAAATAGGGCTGAGAAAAATATCACAGTTTTTGAACGGGAAATATTGGGTATTTGAAACCAGTTTGTAATTCTTCGTCATTGCAAAATCAGATTTAAATAACATAACATCCTCAGATTAAGAGTGTTCTAAAAAACATTGTTTTTAAATATAGATAGTATTGCATGTTTTTGAAAATAAAAAGTGTTCAAAAATACACTGAGTTTTAATAAAGGCATTCCATGAAACATTATTTTTCACTTTTCCATTCTTCATTTTATAGTTACATGGGGCAATGTAAAATATGCATAATGTAAAAAACCTGATTAAATGAAAAACTGCCGAATACAAAAAAAAAAGAAAAATAACAAAATGTACAAAAATATCTAACCAAGATAATAGCCCTAATAAATAATTTTCTTACAATTTGCATATATTATATTACACATTAAACGTTAACTTTTCCAACTTTGACTCACCTTCCCCTACAGTTGCTAAATACCTATATAAACTATATGAACACAGAAGGCAGAATGCAGTAGGTGAAAAAATTTGAATAAAACTAAGATTATTTAAAAATATACCACACAAAGATAAGACCAAAGCTTCTGAAAGTTTCTCAAACAATAATATAACATGTTAAAAATCATATAGCTAAAAATTACAATGCATATCGAAATAACCCTTAATTTTTTTACGAAAGGTTCATAGCTTGAGAATCTCAAAAATATTTTGTTTTATAAGTAGGTATATTCTAATAAACTGCTTCCAACGAAGAGACCAACTACGATATCCAGATTAGGTATATTTGAAATATACTGAGAAAAATAATCTGATATTCATAACTTTTAGTTTTTCTGTTCGTAGTTTTCGCACTTTGCTTCTTATACTTCGTGTAGGTAAATAAGAATGCAAAAAATATATTTTTCTTGAAATCGGCAGTAAAGTGTCCCAAAATCGTCATTAAAAGCACAGAAATCGTACAATAATGGGCTACATTATTGTACGATTTTTTCAATAAGTAGGCCTTGGCGAGATGTAAACATCAAACGTCAGACGCGGAGAAATCGCCCGTCAAAAGTGACCAAATATTCAAAACCCGGCCGATAAAGGCCCATTTAACTTTTCGTACACATTGCGAAATTGTTTCCTATAGAAGCGCAATCCAGTATACATATTTTAGTAAGTTTGAATATCAATAGATTTGTTGTGGAGGCTGCACAAGAAGCAGCAGTTTGGTTTTTCTGTACGAAGATGCCGTGTCTTGTCTTACTTGACCTAGGTAGAGCGATCGTCAAAGTCAAGCAACGCCGCGCGTAGTCGGTTCATGGACGGGTGATCCCTTATTATTATTTTCTTGCCTAATGAAACATTTTTTTTCCGATTTCAAAAAAAATAAATAATATGTAGATACGTCGGCACTGAAGTTCTTTTTATGACTCATGTGGTTTACTTGCCTCGGCCAGAGGCCTCGGCAACTAAATTCCACATGAGTCATAAAAAGTTGAACTTCAGTGCCTTGGTACATAAATAACTATTATATTAAAGATATTTCCACAGATCTCTTACTGTTTGAAATTCTCACAATATTATTGCCAGAATTTCTAACCACTATTTATTATTGTTATTGTTCCATAAGATTTTACTTCCACACTACCTATTGATTAATATTCCTATACATTATACAATATTCATATACAATCAGATTTTGAGTATGATTTGACACTGATATGATTCCACACATATAAAAGCATATCTAATATAGATGCTGGTGCCAAAAAATTTCTTAGACATTCCCACAGGGTCGTATAAAATTGATGCTCTAGAAGACTACATTGTACGAGCTATAAGAGAAGAGGAAGCTGATGAGAAAAATCCAATTTAAATAAAAGCTAATAACAATACTTTAAAGTGTGAAATTTGCAGCGATAAATGATGGATTTTCAACCAACGGACTCTATTGCTCATATGTTATGGTTTTCTCGTAACATATTAGAACCTAAACGCATTCTATAAAAATCAGACAAGTCTTACGATTTACGAGTTTGCAGTTAGCAGCGACCCTGGTTACGCCATAGATGAGTCTCCAAAAAATTTTATGTACATGCAAGTTGCAAAGCCTGAGATTAATAATCTAACAGTGACCATTCTCGATCAAAACTTTCAACCTGTAAATTTTAGAGGTGAGGAAATTGTGAGGAAATTTTCGCTATAGTCACAAAACTTGACCCAACCATGTCCTGATGTTTGGCACCCGTATTTGCATCTGTCATCCACTACCGATGCATCTCCTACAATGAATTTTAGGTAGTTGCGAGTTGGTATAACCTGATCTTGTATGGCCAGTAGGAAGCCTTCCGTCTCGGGGAACATTCGTCCCGAGGTCAGCCAATAGTTCGACGCTAACTTGTCGACATGTTCCTGGTTAACCTCATTAGGATGCCTCCCGTGCAGCGGCTTCTCCAACCACCTCTGTAGTGTATCGTTGTCGGTTCGGTGGTGATTTTGATGCTCGTGTTCCGTCAGACGTAGCGGTGTTGAGACGTCTGCTCCGCATATAGCTTTATGTAGTGTGGAGCTGTTGGCCTGTCTGTGGAAATAATTACGCAGATTTAATATTTGTTGGTCCAATTGCTTGCTGAGGTCTGCCAATCCTCTTCCTCCTTGTTGACGTGGCAGAGTGGTTCTTTCTACGGCGCTACGGGATGATGTTTATGAGCTTTTGTCAGTAGTGTCCTAACTTTTTGTTGCAGGTTGTTGATGTCCGTGTTGGTCCAATTCACTATTCCGAACGAATAGCTGAGTACAGAGCACGCATACGTGTTCAGGGCCTTAAACAAATTCCTGCTGTTAAGATCAGTTCGCACTACTTGTCTTACTCTCTTGATGAATTCATACGTTAAATCAGTCTTCATTGTTCGATGCTCTATCCTTTGAGCTTGCTTCATCCCGAGGTACTTGTATGTATCTCCCACGCTCATTGCTTCGATCTCCTGGCCGTCCTGCATCTCGTGTGCGTCTTGTTTCTTTCCCCGGACGATATTAAGGGTGCGGCACTTGTCCAGTCCAAACTGCATTCCGATGTCCCTGGAGAACTCCTCTACAATTTTAAGCATTTGCGTTAGTTGGTTCTTGGTTGCGGCCATCAGTTTTAAATCATACATATATAACAGGTGATTCAACTTTAACGCTTCTGATCTGTTGCTTTTGATAGCGAAGCCATATTTCGTAGAGTTCAACCGGTGTGATAGAGGATTCATCGCCATGCAGAACCACAGTGGACTGAGTGAATCTCCTTGGAAAATCCCTCTTCGGATGTTGATTGTGTCGGTCTCGATGTTACTGCTTGCGGTTCTGAGTTGTATCTTAGTGCGCCAGGTTGTCAAAGTTCTAAAAAGGAAACTCTATGATGATCTATTTTGTACAGCTTTAAGATACCTGTGAGCCAGTCGTGAGGTACGGAATCAAATGCTTTTTTGTAGTCCACATAAGCCATGTAGAGGTTTCGTTGCCTGGAATGAGCCTGGTTGCAGATGACAGAGTCTATGATGAGTTGCTCTTTGCATCCCATTGCGCCCTTCGCGCAGCCCTTCTGCTGCATTGCCATGATGTTGTTCCGCTCGCAGTGATCATATATTCGCCGCGTAAGGCAAGATGTGATTATCTTGTACAGCGTAGGCAAGCAGGTTATTGGGCGGTACTTGGCAGGATTATCCGTATTCCGCTGGTCTTTTGGTAACAAGTAGGTTGCACCCTGTGTAAGAAACAATGGCATTTTCAGAGGATCGAGCAAGACTTCATTAATTAAGGTAGTTATTTATTCATGCGTGCACCACAACTTCTTAATCCAGTAATTTTGGAGATGATCTGAGATGAGCCCATCTCGCGTTCTTCACTGATCCAGCTTGCACTGACATTGTATGGACCTGGTGTGGCAAGTTGATTTCTCCAGAAACCGTCGACCTGTTCTCTGGTAGGGTAAGTCGCATTTGTGGAATCGGCGCTAGAATTCAAAGCACGGTAGAAACCCTTTTCTGATCGTTCAAAGAGTTTGTTGTCTCGTTTCCTGTTGTTACTAGACTTGTATCTCCTCAGACGCCCTGCGAAAACAGAAAGTTTTTGTTTTAATGTATCAAGACATTGTTGAGCAGTGATGTTCGCGGGGTCACGCTGAGAATGCACCTGGGTGCGGCTCATTATTGCCTGCACCGCCCTCTGGATCCTTCTAGTTCTAACTCCTCTGATGTATTCCGTTACTTGTCCTATGTCTTTACGGAGACTCTCGATCTTCCGACTTAGTCGCATCTCCCATTGAGCGATTCGTGGTTCTGGTCTTGCACGATTTAACTCTTGAACCGTCCGGATCTTGGCGCACATTGCAGTGATTATTGCCGTTGCGGCACAGTAGATTAACATGTGCATATGTTCTAATGTTGGTGTTACTGAAACATAGTTAGGTCAAATTCTGGTGTTCATAATATCGAGCACGATTGCAAGCTTCCTGGAAGAATTCAAACTTGGTAGCGGTGGTCTGCTCAGTGGGTCTGTGCCTTCGTATCGCAATACTGCCTTTCTCACCTGTGTGTCTAAGCCTTCAAAGTGTTCTCCGTTAGCCGATTCCAGACTCTCAGTTGTTGGTTCTACCGTTTCGGCTTCTAGTTGTTGTCCAGGCTCTTGAAGCTCCCCAAGTAGATAGGCTATGTTGGTACGAGCACACTTTCTCCATGTATTTCTTATGGGGCCTAAAACGTGGTAAAAACGTTACCAAATTTCTCCGACGCGAATGCGCGAGACCCCCCGACTTTCTCCGACCGAAGCGTGCCGAAGGTGCCCGAGGGGTTGGTTCGCCGACCCCAGTGCGAGGTCATTATCAAACCGCCAGCCCGCGGCGACGGTTCGTCCAGCCGCGACCTTTAAGCAGGGGGTGGACAAAAATGGTCGCGATTCCACCCCAGGATCCCCCCAACTAAATCATCAACCTCGACAATTATTCTGAGGGTAGACCAACGCCCAGAAATTTTTTTTTATTCAGAGTTATTTTTGCGTTTATAATATGCAGCAAAGTTTTGTTATGACTTATCTGGAATACTGAGAAATCACGCGGCAGCCGTGACCTTCGAGATATAATATTACACAGCGAGCTACGGATATCCCCGACTTTTTTCGAGAAGCGCTTTCTCTGATCCAAACACATGCAAATAAAACTATACGCCAACCTATTTGCGCCTGGATAAAAATACCGACTTTATTGTTAGAGAATATTATGTGGCCTGCAGAAATGCAAGCTGTTTAAACATCAACAATGTGGAGAAAGGTGCTTTTTTCATGTCAATAAAATTCCTCGGACAATGCTGAAATAAGAACTGACTGTTAATGCAAGTATGTGTGTTCTAGAACGAAATGCCGAGCTAGAGAAGAAAGTAATGTAAGAAAAAAAATATACTGATTTATATCTTTTTCATACACTTTAATATTTCAGTGTGTTAACTGATAGGAGACAAGAAAAAACCAGGTGTCAAAAATCAACTAGATACACGTCCGACAGGGGGCAAGAAATGCTACTGATTTCGCTCAAAACCATAAAACACTAGCCCTTTGCACAAACGTGACTAATATTTGCTAAAATCAACGCCCCAGTTCAATCTACTTTGCCCTGGGGAAAGAAAATATTTTTAAACACCAGGTGTCAAACATTCTATTGCCTACAAAATACATTTTATACCGAAAATTGTTGTAAGTAAAAACCAGATGTCGAACTTTCTATTGTCTACAATATACGTCATAGCTGTAAGACAAGCGACGACCTAGCGTGCCCCAAAAATGTTTTGCTTCGAACTATAAAATTAAGTAATACTTACCAAAAGTACCCCTACAGGAAACATTGAAACTCATCCATCCCGATTGCTCGGTGGCATCCCCTGGATATTACCAAACATTTTAAATTAATTTTCCATTGATGATATAGCAAGAAATTAGGCAAAACCCGATGCCAGATATATTTAAAAAAAACCTCTGAGCACTTGGTGCTACCAAACATCTTTGCTTCAACGATCCAGTTGCAGGTTGCTATAGAGGGAAAAAATACAAACATAAAGTTCAGAAAACAATTTGCAGACAGTTTCACACCTAATTGCATACATTCCAGCGATCAACAAAAATCTGAAAACAGTACTATCCGTTTTTTATCACTATTAAATTATGACGTGATAATGAAAGGTTAACAACGCGGTAACAAAACGTTAACAACGGGTTAACAAAACGTTAACATTGCGTTAATGAACATTTACAACGCGTTAATGAAACGTTAACAACGCGTTAATGAACATTAACAACGCGTTAACGAAACGTTAACAACGCGTTAACGAAACGTCAACAACGCGTTAACAATACGTTAAAAACGCGTTAACAAAACGTTTTAAACGCATTAGCGAAGCGTTAACAACCCGTTAACGAAACGTTAACAGCGCGTTAACGAAACGATAACATAACGCGTTAACAACGCGTTAGCGACACGTTCAGCATTTTTTTTCAAATTTTGTTTCACACCTAGCAACATACCTTTAGCGAACAACAAAAATCGGAAAAACAATTCTATATGTTTTAAGCATAATGGAAAGCAAAAATATTCATTATTTTCAAATTAAAAGATATTAGTTATAAATATCATAGGTAAAATTTTCTTTTATTGGGTGTTTTTTAAAAGTCAAGCAGTCGTGCATGGTTCATATGCATTCGTTTCCCCACCACCCTAGAGGTAGAATGCGAGGTGCGTTTTTTTTACATGGTTTCCCCAGTAGGCCTAATCCATGTTTAATCAAACAACATCTTATTTAAAAAATGTTATTAAAGATAATTCATGTATAATGCAGTACGTTCTAACTTTAAATATTCTTATGTTAACTAGTAAATTATTCTAACTAGATATTTATGAAAAATGGCCCCATGTTCAAAACGTCTCTGTGACACTGCGATTTTCGTTGGTGATGGATCTCTTCCCTTTGCTTTATTTACGACCCTCCTCCTCAGTTTCCCCATGTTTCCATATCCCATTGTGATTGCAGACTTATCCATTGTTTTATCCATATTACCAGTATACCATATCTGATGCTGATAGCAAAATATTTAAAGCACTAAAGCACTAAATTTATATAACTATACATTAAAACCTATACTATAATTAGTCAAATTATCCTACATTTGACAATAGGTTTTATTATATTTAAAATCTATAATACATTTCTAAACCTATATAACTAGTACAATACTTTAAACCCTATCTGGTTTTTAACATTAACTTATTAAATAAAATACAAGACTCATCATTTACGTCATGGTTGGCAGGTGATTTTCTTATAATTTTCCTCCATCCTCCGTCCTTTAATAAAATTTTTATTAGAGTTCATAACATCCTATTCTATCCTATTCTATCCTATTTGCATTTGTGAATAATGGCCCCATGGGAGTGTTTCATAACTTGCTGGTAAAATATATCGTTTGTTATCGTGAGGGCTTAGAGCGATTTTTTCTTGTATAACCGAGTATACGTTATGCTTCTCTGATTTGATTAAATTTTGATTTACAGATTTTTCAATATTTTCCTCTAGACATTGAACATAGTCCTCAAAATTTATTTTTCTCTTAATAACCCCCTTCTTAATGCCCTTTATCTTTTTAGTAATTCCCCCTTCTTTCATAATTTCTTGGATTTCATCCTGTGTAAAACCATCTTTCTCCAACTTCAACTTCTGATTTTGCTCATCTCCTTTTGTTCTTAAAATTTTCAGCGTGTACATTTTTGATCGCAGCCCCACAAAATCAGTCATAATACGCCCATTGTTTTCTTCTTTCATCATCCCTAATACCTTTTTGTTGACAAGTGGCATGCAGTAATTATTTTCTTGAGGGAAGTCACTGGTATCAAAATACTTATGACAATCTCTTCGTATTATCTCACAAATATCTTTGTTTCGAATTTCGTATATTAATGAATCTGTGTCTCTATATAAAATAGTGCAATTATTTCTAAATTCCGGCTGCATGTATCCATAGTGAAAATCAAAGATAGTAGTTTTAGCTAAATCCAAAATTGCCATTCCTACGTATATCGGTTTGTTAAGATATACTTCCAATTTATTTAGTTCAATTATTACGAGGTTTTCTTCAAGAATAGTTGCCGTTTTAAATTGCGGTTTTGCTATAAACGCCTCCGCACCATATCGTCCCTCCCACTTATTGAGCAGCTTTATCACAGAATGTTTCCGAACGTTTTCCATTGTTTTTCCAAAGACAGCGTTGTTTAGTAGTTTGAAAAGATCTTTTTCAAATGCATTGGTGGCTTGGGCACGGAGTCTGCTGTTGAGATCTATGTAGCTTTTTAACCACGGTGACTGTTTAAACTTTAAAACTCTGTGAATCTTTTTCAACACCAAACCGTGATTCAGGGCCTGTTTAAGCGCTCTGTAATGTATCACGTATTTTTCTTTGGTATAAAGTGTAGCCATTAGTTTCGTCTCTGTTTTATTCCCTTGCCTCCGGTGTTCTGGACAGAAAGGTAGATCTTTGTGTTTATCGTGAAGGGCCTCGGGATACTCTAGATCAACTTCTAGGAAATACTCCGTGCCAGAATTGTCCGCCAATTTTCCCATATTCAATACCTGAATCTCCCTATCATCTAACCATCTAAATCCACCTAAAGGAAGAGCCTGCGACATAGCCCACCCATATTGATTGTTAACATCAAAGTAACTTAAATATGTTGCAGGTTTCTGTGGGTCATAGTTAGGCATATATTTATTATTAGCAGTGGCGCGTCGTTTAGAGCATTGGCTGAGGCCCCCTCGTATTCCTTTCTCAATAAACATTACTTGAGCGATATCTGTAAGCAACTCCAACTCCACTTTTGTGTACTTTAACATCGAATCCCAAGTGTACCCAGGCAATGTGTAGTAGTGAGCGGGATCTAGTTTATGAGTTCTCATACAGCTAGCTCTAAATGCTTCGAATACATCAGCTAGAAGTAATATGTCAGTTTTTAGATATAGGTTGGCATAATCCTTTAAAGTCTTGCACTCAAATTCGTTCCACACTTTCTGTGCATGGACATACTCTTTTTGATATATCGATCTCTCCTCAAGTTTGTTATAAAAACAGTCTTTGGAAGGCAGTTGAGTGCAGTCTAATTTCTCCATACAATCCATAAAATCGTATGGGAATACACCTTTTCGTGTTAGAAGTTTAAAACGTGATTCGGGGAGTTCAGGAAAATTACTTCTGAGGATTGGGTACTCGGAAAGATTTGAGGCTAAAGAATCTAATCCTGCAGACATAAAACGGAAACTATCGATAAATCGAAATTTCACTAGATTTTCAGGAATATGTTTGGTGAACGATATATATTTTTCTTTATTTTTAGGAAGCAACTCTACACGCCCCTCAATATCCTTGGCTATGCTCTTAATCACAAAATGAGCATCGTAACCTGATAGATTGTGGAAGACTATTGGTACAACGTGAGTGTCTTGGTAATTTATATTACAATCTTCGTGAGCAGCGCCTCGGAACTTCCCCGTTAGATGGCAATGATCTCTGACTTTCTTCTGTTTTGGTGTGAAGGGTTTTTCGCACATGTGACACATTGTCGAAAGATTAAAACCCATTTTTTGCACCGCTGTTAACCTGTCCATCGGTATAGGGCACAGAAAAACTGTCTCTATATCCTCAGCCACTCCTCTCAGTTCTTTAGAAAACCAATCCATGCAATCCAGCCCAGTGTACGACTTGTAGAACGACAAGCTGTCATCGTAACTGCATTTGACATAGTAACCAACGCTGCAAGGTACGTGTTCTTGGTATTTATTATTATCATCTGTTGCTTTAAGGAGGCTTTCTATTTCTGCGTAAATTATGAAGGGAACCTTCTCTTTATTTTTGTAATTAGTAAATTTAAGGAGTTTACGATCTTTGCTTGGCATCCTAACTTTGCAGTCATTCATGTTTTTGCAGTCTTCGTAATGCGATGTTAGTTTTTCCTTCGAATAAAAGTAGTGAAGACAGCGATCGCAGAAGAATTTTTTATTAACGTGTTTGCTGAGCTGAGATGAAACGAGGCGAGAGAGGTCTTTAATCCAACAAAAATGATACCGAATAGGTGTGCTATTATTACTTCCTTCTTCATTATCCTCATCATAATAAACATTCTGTACCATTAGAAGATTAACATGTTTGTCTACTTTATTTTTAGTGATGTAAATAGGCAAGGTGTGGAGCTTGTTTCGTTGCTTTCGCAGAATATAAACGTTTACAGATATGTTGTTCAGTTTTTCGAATTTTGGGATCTGTTTAATCGTCATTGGAAAACGTATCCCATCCAAATTCAAAATAGACGATGGGTGGGGGTACTTGGTTATACGGTGGGGATTTCTTTCAACTGGATACAGAGCGGAAGTCACGGCCCAAACAAAGCAGAGGTCATCCACATTCTTTACGTTGACACACGCCTGTTTCGCTTTGATTGATTCAGGCAGCTCTATGTATGACGATCCTAGCAGGGGAGTAAACTTATTTATATTTACCCCCAAGTTCACAATAGCTTTCAGTGCCCAACCAGATTCCCTTTCCTGTAATTCTTCAAGCTGCATCAAAATTGGCTTTGTTATATGTTGTTTGAACCATTGATTTAAGTCGGTATCTCGGTAGACCGGAGCGTTGGGTGTCGTAAAATATTTCATCTCCTCAATAACCCTGTCGGCCTTCTCCAGCACAAATAGTCCACCGAACACTGCATTTATTTTGATTGCTTCATCATTTTTTAAGGCGTTCGCAACACGACGCTTGAATAAAGCGTTGTGGAATTCGCCGGGGTCCTTGTGCTTAAGATTAGAGATGACTCCAGTGCGAATGCGGCAGGCAAATGCTGACTCCAGATCGCCCCAACTCACACGATTTTTTGCCGTTTCTTTACTAGATGTTCCAGCTACTCGTTTAATTTCTTGTTTAATTTGGGTTCGCAGTGTTTTCACGTTTGCCAATGTTGTTATAAGTTTCTGCTTCTCTCCAACGGTCTTTGCCGATTTTAGTTGGTGCTTAATATGGCGAACTGCCTTGGTACATTGACGCAGGCCATCTTGCACCGTTTCACCACTATATGATGATTGAAGTAGGCTCAATATACTAGTTATCTTTAAGTATAAGGCCTTTAGTATAGCTGACGCAGGCATGATTTAAGTTTCGACTTCGAGATGCTCAACCAGAAAAAGCTTATTTCCGGGAACAGGTCTCGACGAAATTTGTTTTCCGTCCCAATCTGAAAAAACTCACCCTAACTGTCCTTTTTTTTAATCTTACCAACCAGCGTTGTAGATGTTCTTCTCCTTAGCTTAACCTAGAAAAGAATATTTTTCTAATTTGTGTGCGTAATTTAACCTGGAGAACTGTGTTCGCTTCCAGGTTAATAGGGGTTACTAGGGTAAATTATTAAATAAACCGTTGGAAAATGTACATAGACTGATTGGCTTACGTTTTAGGAAACCTCTAAGCAATACACAAGATCGACTTCACCATAGAACATCACCAACACGACTGAAAAAATTGGGAATGAACACCCCCTAGTCGCACCCTAGGAGACTCTTAACCAATCAGAACAAAGCTTATTTTCTAGGGCCGAAAAGGTTCCCCAAAAGACTAAATTTGTGTGTTTTCCGTAAGACTCAATGCTAATTTGCAATTTTTTACAAATATTGGAAACTTAATGACGTCAGAAAAAATTGAACTGCCACTGTTTGCTCACGTTTTTACGACGTTTTCACGACTGAAAAGGTTGGGGATGAACACCCACTTTTATAGTCTCACCCTAGGAGACGATCGACCAGTCAGAACAAAGCTTATTTTTTAGGGCTGAAAAGGCCCCTCAATAAGACGAAATTTGTGTGTGTTTTCCGTAAGACTCAATGCTAATTTGCAATGTTTACAAATATTGGTAACTTAATGACGTCAGAAAAAATTGAACTGCCACTTTCTGCTCACGTTTAGGAAATGCGTTGTCCAATTCACGAAGTCGACTTCTCCTTAGAACATCACCAACACGACTGAAAAAATTGGGGATAAACACCCCCTTTTATAGTCTCACCCCAGGAGCCGCTCGACAAATCAGAACAAAGCTTATTTTCTAGGGCTGAAAAGGCCCCCCAATAAGACTAAATTTGTGTGTGTTTTCCGTAAGACTCAATGCTAATTTGCAATTTTTACAAATATTGGTAACTTAATGATGTCAGAAAAAATTTAACTGCCACTTTTTGCTCACGTTTTGGAAAAGGCGTTGTCCACACAAAGTCGACTTCACCTTAGAACATCACCAACACGACTGAAAAAATTGGTTGATCGTCTCACCCTACGAGACGATCAACCAATCAGAACAAAGCTTATTTTCTAGGGCTGAAAAGGCCCCTCGATAAGACGAAATTTGTGTGTGTTTCCCGTAAGACTCAATGCTAATTTACAATTTTTATAAATATTGGAGACTTAATGACGTCAGAAAAAATTGAACTGCCACTTTTTGCTCACGTTTTGGGAAAGGCGTTGTCCACACAAAGTCGACTTCACCTTAGAACATCACCAACACGACTGAAAAAATTGTGGATGAACACCCCCTAGTCACCCTTTGAGATGCTCAACCAATCAGAAAAAAGCTTATTTTCTAGGTTGAAAAGGCCCCCCAATGAGACTAAATTTGTGTTTGTTTTCCGTAAGACTCTATGCTAATTTGCAATTTTTACAAGAACACGCAATGACAGATAAAAAAAATCAAACAACCACTGTTTGCTAACCGTAGTAGGAAATTCGTTAATTCACAAAAGTCGATTTCACCTTACATAAGACCAACACGACTGAAAAAATTGGGGATGAACACCCCCTAGTCACCCTTTGAACGCTCAACCAATCAGAAAAAAGCTTATTTTCTAGGGTGAAAAGGCCCCCCAATGAGACTAAATTGGTGTTTGTTTTCCGTAAGACTCAATGCTAATTTGCAATTTTTACAAGAACACGCAATGACAGATAAAAAAATCAAACAACCACTGTTTGCTAACCGTAGTAGGAAATTCGTTAATTCATAAAAGTCGATTTCATCTTACACAAGACCAACACGAATGAAAAAAAAATGGGGATGAACACCCACTAGTCACCTTTGACACGCTCAATCAATCAGAAAAAAGCTTATTTTCTAGGGTGAAAAGGCCCCCCAATGAGACTAAATTTGTGTTTGTTTTCCGTAAGACTCAATGCCAATTTGCAATTTTTACAAGAACACGCAATGACAGATAAAAAAATCAAACAACCACTGTTTGCTAACCGTAGTAGGAAATTCGTTAATTCACAAAAGTCGATTTCACCTTACATAAGACCAACACGACTGAAAAAATTGGGGATGAACACCCCCTAGTCACCCTTTGAACGCTCAACCAATCAGAAAAAAGCTTATTTTCTAGGGTGAAAAGGCCCCCCAATGAGACTAAATTGGTGTTTGTTTTCCGTAAGACTCAATGCTAATTTGCAATTTTTACAAGAACACGCAATGACGGATAAAAAAAATCAAACAACCACTGTTTGCTAACCGTAGTAGGAAATTCGTTAATTCATAAAAGTCGATTTCATCTTACACAAGACCAACACGAATGAAAAAAAAATGGGGATGAACACCCCCTAGTCACCTTTGACACGCTCAATCAATCAGAAAAAAGCTTATTTTCTAGGGTGAAAAGGCCCCCCAATGAGACTAAATTTGTGTTTGTTTTCCGTAAGACTCAATGCTAATTTGCAATTTTTACAAGAACACGCAATGACAGATAAAAAAATCAAACAACCACTGTTTGCTAACCGTAGTAGGAAATTCGTTAATTCACAAAAGTCGATTTCACCTTACACAAGACCAACACGACTGAAAAAATTGTGGATGAACACCCCCTAGTCACCCTTTGAGACGCTGAACCAATCAGAAAAAAGCTTATTTTCTAGGGTGAAAAGGCCCCCCAATGAGACTAAATTGGTGTTTGTTTTCCGTAAGACTCAATGCTAATTTGCAATTTTTACAAGAACACGCAATGACAGATAAAAAAAATCAAACAACCACTGTTTGCTAACCGTAGTAGGAAATTCGTTATTTCACAAAAGTCGATTTCACCTTACACAAGACCAACACGACTGAAAAAATTGGGGATGAACACCCCCTAGTCACCCTTTGAGACGCTCAACCAATCAGAAAAAAGCTTATTTTCTAGGGTGAAAAGGCCCCCCAATAAGACGAAATTTGTGTGTGTTTTCCGTAAGACTCAATGCTAATTTGCAATTTTACAAGAACGCGCAATGACGGATAAAAAAAATCAAACAACCACTGTTTGCTAACCGTAGTAGGAAATTCGTTAATTCACAAAAGTCGATTTCACCTTACACAAGACCAACACGACTGAAAAAAAAAAATGGGGATGAACACCCCCCAGTCACCCTTTGAGATGTTCAACCAACCAGAATAATGCTTATTTTCTAGGGTGAAAAGGCCCCCCAATAAGACTAAATTTGTGTGTGTTTTCCGTAAGACTAGATGCTAATTTGCAATTTTTTTACAAATATTGGAAATATCTAAAAATACAGCTGCAAAATCATTGGCCATAAAAATAATTTAAAATGTCTTGTTTTCAACTACTACAGTTTTCTTTCTATACTACTTGAACGAATGCTATCCCAGTTATATCAGGAAAGTTGATCCTAACCGCTAATGGTAATTAAGTAATACACTCCTGCCCGACAGCTGCTTCTGGGGTACTCTTCGTTTGAAGTATTGTGATTGTGATTATTGTAACAGAAATGTAAAAAAAAGTTCAAAAAAACATTAAATTAGTTTTTAGGTCCTAGCTGCTAATGGTAATGCATACAAAATATTAGTAATTTTCACCCCTCCCTGAGAGAGACAAGAATTTGGTTGTTTCTGGGGTACTCTCATCTTACACAACACCAACACGACTGAAAAAATTGGGGATGAACACCCCCTAGTCACACCTGAGACGCTTAACCAATCAGAAAAAAGCTTATTTTTGAGAATATTATTATTATTGTACCAGAAATGTAAAAAAGTTCAAAAAAAAACATTAAAATAGTTTTAGGTCCTAGCTGCTAATGGTAATGCATACAAAATATTAGTAATTTTCACCCCTCCCTGACCGAAGATTTTGTTTGCTTCTCGGCTACTGTTAATCAATAAATTTTAGAATCGACAACACCTCATTAAAAGAAAAACTTTTATTCGTTTCTCAGAAATGTGTCAAAGTACCCATTTTGTGTTTAAAATTATGGTTTCATTATGGAAGTTCAAAATTATTGAGTTTTTACTAATAGTAGGGGAGTCTACGATGCTAAATGGGGATTTACTCGAGCATCGTGGGGACCTATTGGATTTTGAAGATTAGATGGTAGAAAGAAAAAAGGTTATATGATACCCTTCCACCGGTGGGGGGAGCGTCTACAGGCTTTCAAAAATGTAAAAAAAATAGTCACATGGAGATACTCGAGGGCGTCAGATATATTGATAGTGTATATGCCCCACGTGTCTCCGATGACGTATAGGTATGTTAATCTACCGGTTTGCATGGTGGGGGCGGTCGCACGGAAGGGTTAAAAATGGGAAGAAAAAATATACTCGAGCGCGTCAGATATTCAAAAGGGACGTTAAGTGAACCCGAAAGAAGCTCCCATTCAATAGACTGACGATTCGGATGTGACGCTAACTCGTGGCGGCTTTAAAAAATGTAAAAAAATCGCCATTTTGAAATACTCGAGCGCGTCAGATTTTCATACGGTTCAGCTTGATGTCCTGGTCGTGCTGATCCATAATCTGACGATTATTTTGAGGGATGTTCTTATTCTGACTGAAAAAAAAATGTTTTCATGATTTTTTTAATACAAATTTAGTTTCTTGGTCGTTTTTTTAATATTTGCGTGTTCTAAAAAAAATATGTTCTTAATAATTTATTTTCTATATTACAGGGTGTTGAACGTGAACTTTTCAAATATTGTATTACCTATATTTCTTAAACTAATCAAAATTTGACAAAATGTCTAAAATAAAACTTATAGATAAAAAGCAGGTCTATCCAAATATCAAATAAAAAATGTACGTTCGTTACAAAAAAAAATCGAAGGGCGCCGCGACGCAGAGCGTCGTTTGTCAAATATTCTCAATTTTATCTTAATTTAGTCTTCGTTTGGTCCCAATTAAGACCCCGGAAGCAGATATATTTTTTCTCTTTTCGTTTTCCCACAACAGGCCAGGGACATCGAGTTTGAATAACCCTGTACATAATAATACCACGAGTGCTGTGATCAGCTGTGATGGCGTGATGGCTGGCGTGTGGGGACGGTGCGAGAGAAAGGGGGAGAGAGGCGTGGAGTGGGGAATACATGCTTCACTGCAGCTAGCTGCACGCACTAAACTTTATCTACGATTTTTGTTACTTCGGCTTGGGGAAATCGACACATTATATTTTTCCCGTTATCCGTTATTTCCTTCAAAATAAAAAAAATATTCGACCGCGCTCGAGAAAGTCGAGGTAACGTTTTTTTTTTCAAGTTTGTGACCGTCCCACCCCCTTACGTCACGCTCAAATCGTCAGATTATTGAAATGCACACTTTTCAGCATGTAATTAACCCATCATGTCTTAATCTGACGCTATCGAGTATATCCACCTATCGATTTTTTTACTATTCTAATCGGCTGCCCTACACGCCCGGCCCTGTATAGAGGGCTTAGATATGGTGGAAGTACTCAACAGGATGCAAGGTATGTTAATCTGTCGCGCTTGAGTAAATCCCAAAATCCCCTATTGGGCTCCCCTACTATATAAGAAGTTATCACCTATAAAGTTAGAAAAAAATGTTTACTAAAAAACAGTTATTACAAACTATGTAATTAGGTGAAAAAAGTTTAGTGGAAGTTCTCAATAAGTATTTTTTTACCTTTCCAGGGGACGTTTCAAATATTAAACAATTTTAAACCACACGAGTGACAAAATCTTCTACATTAATCTGGGTTTCTAAGAAAAAACCTGCCAAATTGGGTTCAAATTTGGCTAGGCCACTTGATGTGTTGAAAACAAATCAATCATGAACAAAAAAATCTTCAACCACACAATTTTATTACGTAGATATGTGTGAAAAAACAGTTGTATTGGACATTTTTGAAGGAAAAAAAAGATGTTCCAGGGCATAAAATAATTTTTCCTTGGGTTTCCTGAAAATTATGTTTTTTTAATTGGATTACCCCTTCGTGTGCGGCGTTTTAGATGGGTTTACTTTTGTGAGAAGTTATTTATATATTTTTTGTGGTAAAGCAAGTAGAAAAAGTTCCAAGAAAAACTGAACATTTCAAAAAGTGCAAAAAAAAAACTTCCATCCCTCTAGATTGAGAAGCCCTTGGGAAGCTATTTAAACTGTCCTATAATTAGCTACTTGACTTACGAATAAAACTCCAAAACGGTACTCCAAAAACTCACACACAATTCACTTTCACCTCGCAACTCGCCACTTAACAGTCCACGATCCAGCATCCAGCAACGCGCCACGACAACTGGGTATAGAAAAATCTGTTTCTTCGGGGCTCGGGCTGTAATGCACACATTGCATTTTTTCTTAGACTCCATTGTGTGAACGTACATTCTAGAAGGTCTCCAGACGGTAAATAAGAGTATCGCGTTTCCAGACAATATTGCGGCGCCGTGCTAGCTTTGAAAAAACATGTTTGTTCACTTTTTGCCTGCTGCGTAACTTACAACTTTTGCTTCTTTTGCAACTATACAGATTGTAAATGAATAAGTGCGAAAAATTCAAGCGGTGAATGTTAGAGTGATTCTAAGACGAAAAGTTTATATAAACATAGGCCGGTAATGCTTCCTTTTCAAGATACAGTGTGTCAAACTCTCAAAATCGCTTTTTCGTAAATATCTTAATAATCCTTTAGTCGATTTTGTTGAAATTTGGCAGTGGTATTTATGGTAGAAAGAGGCTAATTTAGTCCCTACTAGATTAAAATTATTAAGTACAGTGGCGTCCCGAGGGCACCTTAACCAATAATTTTGTAAAAAAAAGTGCGCCACTGACTTTTTAAAATTTTTTTTCGCATTCAGCCACTAAAAATGCAACTTTTTTGTCTCTTGAATTATTCTCGTATCTCGCTTCGTTTTTGACTTTTAGTCTTAGAATCACTCAAAGATTCACCGCTTGAATTTTTTCTCAGTTATTCATTTACACCCTGTATATGGGTTGATTAAAAAATATACACAAAATTCCACCTCGGAAAATTGTATAAAATGTACAATCAAGAACACCTCTAAATCTGTAAAAATGTTTCTAATAAAATATATTAAGTTTAGGGCAGTTATGAAACAAAAACATGGACATGTTTTTTTTATTTCAATGAAAATATCCGTTCATAATAAAAAAAATCTAGTTATTATAATTTTTATACGAGCCTGTCTTGTCGTGGTATTTATACAGGTGAAAATTAAAAGTGATTTTGCTAAAAACCTGATAGACTTCGTTCTAAATTTATATTGGCCGCTGGAGGGTAGGTAAGTCCCTCAGCTTAGAACCTATTTCTAGTAGCATTTTATGAGAGCTTTATTACCAATATTCCTTGCAACTGTATATCATTGAAGCAGAGATGTTTGGTAGCACCCGGTGCTCAGAGATTTTTTAATATATATCTGACATCGGGATTTGCTAAATTTCTTGCTATATAATCAATTGAAACGTAATTCAAAATGTTTGGTAATATTCCTCTGGAGATACTTTTTGCTGGATACATCTAAACAATTTTTGGTAACTATTACTTAATTTTATAGTTGGAAGCAAATCATTTTTGGGGGACAAGCTAGGTCATCGCTTGTCTTCAGCTATGACGTATTTTGTAGACAATAGAAAGTAGATTGAACTGGGACGTTGATTTTAGCAAATATTAGTCACGTTTGTGCAAAGGGCTAGTGTTTTATGGTTTTGAGCGAAATCAGTAGCATTTCTTGCCCCCTGTCGGACGTGTATCTAGTTGATTTTTGACACCTGGTTTTTTTCTTGTCCCCTATCAGTTAACACACTGAAATATTAAAGTGTATGAAAAAGATATAAATCAGTATATTTTTTTTCTTACATTACTTTCTTCTCTAGCTCAGCATTGCGGGCTAGAACACACATACTTGCATTAACAGTCAGTTCTTATTTCAGCATTGTCCGAGGAATTTTATTGACATGAAAAAAGCACCTTTCTCCACATTGTTGATGTTTAAACAGCTTGCATTTCTGCAGGCCACATAATATTCTCTAACAATAAAGTCGGTATTTTTATCCAGGCGCAAATAGGTTGGCGTATAGTTTTATTTGCATGTGTTTGGATCAGAGAAAGCGCTTCTCGAAAAAAGCTCGCTGTGTAATATTATATCTCGAAGGTCACGGCTGCCGCGTGATTTCTCAGTATTCCAGACAAGTCATAACAAAACTTTGCTGCATATTATAAACGCAAAAATAACTCTGATAAAAAAAAAATTCTGGGCGTTGGTCTACCCTCAGAATAATTGTCGAGGTTGATGATTTAGTTGGGGGGATCCTGGGGTGGAATCGCGACCATTTTGTCCACCCCCTGCTTAAAGGTCGCGGCTGGACGAACCGTCGCCGCGGGCTGGCGGTTTGATAATGACCTCGCACTGGGGTCGGCGAACCAACCCCTCGGGCACCTTCGGCACCCTTCGGTCGGAGAAAGTCGGGGGGTCTCGCGCATTCGCGTCGGAGAAATTTGGTCACGTTTTTACCACGTTTTAGGCCCCAAATACATGGAGAAAGTGTGCTCGTACCAACATAGCCTATCTACTTCCCCATTGTTGTTGTTGTCGTCTATATCTATGTCTAACCGTGCGCCGTGGATCTCTAGCTCAACTTCCCGCTTGATAACGTTAAGTAGCGTTTCTGGAATTCGGTTATTTTTTAGAATAGTTCGATACTGATCTGACACTCTTTGTTCAGACACTTGTATGTGTGGAAACTCCCTGCAGAACTCGGCATGCAGTTGTTGTCGGTAGCCGATCATCTTTTGTCCTAAGTTTGTCACCCTGTAAAAAATACGCATTATCGATTCATTCATGGACCCAGTCCATTTCATGCGTCGTCGTTGTAATCCCGCCTGAGTGAACGCTGGCTGAAGTTCCCGCGCAGCACCTTCGGTGGGTGGAACCCTAGTTCTCGTTTGGCTCCCATGCTGTAGATGGTCCTGTTGCTGGGCTGTAGCTGTTTGTGCAACAGGGGCCCGCCTCATCAGGGCCCTGTCACCGACGTCCCGCTCACTGTCATGCCCAGCGCCGGCTCCAGACATGCCCTGGCGATCCCCAGGCAGCGGCCCGATGACAATTATCCTATCATTCTCCATTCCATAGTTTTCTCCCGTAACGTGGGAGTGACGGCCCTCGGTCGCTTTTACGACTCGCGGAGCCACGATACGAGTATTCTAACCCGCTACCCATACGGGTCAACTAGGATAACGCGGGATCGTTACTCCCGAGGATCTGCCCCTGTCACCGACCAAACCCCTCCTTGCGTTAACTGGGAAACAAGGGATCGTTACACCCGAGGATCTGCCCCTCTCACAGGCTAGACCCATCCCTGTGTAACTGGGAGTCGCGGGATTGTCACACCCGAGGATCAGCCCCCGTCACCGGCTAGACCCCTCCCTGCGCAACTGGATATCGCGGGATTGTCACACCCGTAGGTCTGCCCCTGTCACAGGCCAAGCCTCTCCATGCGTAACTGGGAATCGCGGGATCGTTACACCCGTGAATCTGCCCCTCTCACAGGCCAGACCCATCCCTGCGTAACTGGGGAGCGCGGGATTGTCACACCCGTGGATCTGCCTCTCTCACAGGTCAGATCCCCCCTGCGTATTATTATTATTATTATATCGACTTAGCCAAAAGGCATTCGCACTCCCTCTACGGGGAACATTCACTCAGATCCCGGGTATCCCGGATACCATAAGGATCTGGCTCGGACGAGACCCTTGCCATGTTATCGGGCCTTAGGTGACATTGACGTTGTTGGAGGCTCGTGCATTCCCCATGAATTTCCTGACGGTTCGGGCTGTCGCAAGTAGTACCGCTTTCTGCATGGACCTGTAAAGATTATCAGTTAGACCCAGCTCTTTGATGTTTCTCAGAAAACTTTTTGGTATAACACCAATTGTTGACACGATAATTGGAATCGTCTTGACGTTTTCCATTTCCCATTGCCTTCTAATTCGTTCTAATTTTAGGTAGTTGCGAGTTGGTATAACTTGATCTTGTATGGCCAGTAGGAAGCCTTCCGTCTCGGGGAACATTCGTCCCGAGGTCAGCCAATAGTTCGACGCTAACTTGTCGACATGTTCCTGGTTAACCTCCTTAGGATGCCTCCCGTGCAGCGGCTTCCCCAACCACCTCTGTAGTTTATCGTTGTCGGTTCGGTGGTGATTTTGACGCTCGTGTTCCGTCAGACGTAGCGGTGTTGAGACGTCTGCTCCGCATATAGCCCTATGTAGTGTGGAGCTGTTGGCCTACCTGTAGAAATAATTACGCAGATTTAATATTTGTTCCTCCAATTGCTTGCTGAGATCTGCCAATCCTCTTCCTCCTAGTTGACGTGGCAGAGTTGTTCTTTCTACGGCGCTACGGGATGATGTTTATGAGCTTTTGTCAGTAGTGTCCTAACTTTTCGTTGCAGGTTGTTATGTCTGTGTTGGTCCAATTCACTATTCCGAACGAATAGCTGAGTACAGGGCACGCATACGTGTTCAGGGCCTTAAACAAATTCCTGCTGTTAAGATCAGTTCGCACTACTTGTCTTACTCTCTTGATGAATTCATTCGTTAAATCAGTCTTCATTGTTCGATGGTCTATCCTTTGAGCTTGTTTCATCCCGTGATACTTGTATGTATCTCCCATGCTCATTGCTTCGATCTCCTGGCCGTCCTGCATCTCGTGTGCGCTTTGTTCGAGCTTTCCCCGGATGATATTAAGGGTGCGGCACTTGTCCAGTCCAAACAGCATTCCGATGTCCCTGGAGAACTCCTCTACAATTTTAAGCATTTGCGTTAGTTGGTTTTTGGTTGCGGCGATCAGTTTTAAATCATCCATATATAATAGGTGATTCAACTTGATCGCTTCTGCGTTGTTGCTTTTGATAGCGAAGCCATATTTTGTAGAGTTCAACCGATGTGATAGAGGGTTCATCGCCATGCAGAACCACAGTGGACTGAGTGAATCTCCTTGGAAAATCCCTCTTTGGATGTTGATTGTGTCGGTCTCGATGTTACTGTTTGCGGTTCTGAGTTGTATCTTAGTGCGCCAGGTTGTTATAACGTGTTCTAAAAAGGAAACTGTATGATGATCTATTTTATACAGCTTTAAGATACCTGTGAGCCAGTCGTGAGGTACGGAATCAAATGCTTTTTTGTAGTCCACTTAAGCCATGTCGAGGTTTCGTTGCTTGGAATGAGCCTGGTTGCAGATGACAGAGTCTATGATGAGTTGCTTTTTGCATCCCATTGCGCCCTTCGAGCAGCCCTTCTGCTGCATTGCAATGATTTTGTTCCGCTCGCAGTGAGCATATATTCGCTGCGTAAGGCAAGATGTGATTATCTTGTACAGCGTAGGCAATCAGGTTATTGGGCGGTACTTGGCAGGGTTATCCGTATTCCGCTGGTCTTTTGGTAACAGGTAGGTTGCACCCTGTGTAAGAAACAATGGCATTTTCAGAGGATCGAGCAAGACTTCATTAATTAAGGTAGTTATTTGTTCATGCGTGCACCACAACTTCTTAATCCAATAATTTTGGAGAAGATCTGGACCTGGTGCCTTCCAGTTGTGGGAATTCGTGATGACATCGGAGACCTCAGCGGTTGTGAATTGCTCGTGTTGCATCTGGCTATAGTTCCGGCCCATCTCGCGTTCTTCGCTGATCCAGCTTGCACTGACACTGTATGGACCTGGTGTGGCAAGTTGATTTCTCCAGAAACCGTCGACCTGTTCTCTGCTAGGGTAACTCGCATTTGTGGCATCGGCGCTAGAATTAAAAACACGGTAGAAACCCTTATCTGATCGTTCAAAGAGTTTGTTGTCTCGTTTCCTGTTGTTACTAGCCTTGTATCTCCTCAGACGCCCTGCGAAAACAGAATGTTTTTGTTTTAATGTGTCAAGACATTGTTGAGCAGTGATGTTCGCGGGGTCATGCCGAGAATGCATTTGGGTGCGGCTCATTATTGCCTGCACCGCCCTCTGGATCCTTCTAGTTCTAACTCCTCTGATATATTCTGTCACTTGTCCTATGTCTTTACGGAGACTCTCGATCTTCCGATTTAGTCGCATTTCCCATTGAGCCATTCGTGGTTCTGGTCTTGCACGATTCAACTCTTGGGCCGTTCGGATCTTGGCACCCATTACAGTGGTGACTGCCGTTGCGGCACAGTAGATTAACATGTGCATACGTTCTAATGTTGGTGTCACTGAAACATAGTTTGGTAGAATTCTTGTGTTCATAAGATCGAGCACGATCGCAAGTTTCCTGGAAGAATTTAATCTTGGTAGCGGTGGCCTGCTCAGTGGGTCTGTGCCTTCGTATCGCAATACTGCCTGTCTCATATGTGCGTTTAAGCCTTCAAAATGTTCTTCGTTAACCGATTCCAGACTCTCGGTTGTTGGTTCTACCGTTTCGGCTTCTAGTTGTTGTCCAGGCGCTTGAAGTTCCCCATTGTTCTTGTTGTCATCTATGTCTATGTGTTCGCCGTGGATCTCTAGCTCAACTTCCCGTTTGATAGCGTTAAGTCGCGTTTCTGGAATTCGGTTATTTCTTAGAATAGTTCGATACTGATCTGACACTCTTTGTTCAGACACTTGCATGTGTGGAAACTTCCTGCAGAACTCGGCATGCAGTTGTTGTCGGTAGCCGATCATCTCTTGTCCTAAGTTTGTCACCCTGTAAAAAATACGCATAATCGATTCATTCATGGACACAGTCCATTTCATGTGTCGTCGTTGTAATCCCGCCTCTGTGAACGCTGGCTGAAGTTCCCGCGCAGCACCTTCGGTGGGTGGAACCCTAGTTCTCGTTTGGCTCCCATGTTGTAGATGTTCGTGTTGTTGTTGGGCTGTAGCTGTTTGTGCAACAGGGGCCCGCCTCATCAGCGCCCTGTCACCGACGTCCCGCTCGCTGTCATGTCCAGCGCCGGCTCCAGACATGCCCTGGCGATCCCCAGGCAGAGGCCCTATGACAAAACTCCTATTAATCTCCATTCCATGGGTTTCTCCCGTAACGTGGGAGTGACGGCTCTCGGTTGCCTTTTACGACTCGCTTAGCCACGATAGGAGTATTCTAACCCGCTACCCACGCAGGTCAACTAGGATAACGCGGGATCGTTACACCCGAGGATCTGCCCCTCTCACAAGTCAAACCCCTCCTTGCGTTAACTGGGAAACACGGGATCGTTACACCCGAAGATCCGCCTCTCTCACAGGCTAGATTCATCCCTGTGTAGATCCATCCCTGTGTAACCGAGAGTCGCGGGATTGTCACACCCAAGGATCAGCCCCCGTCACCAGCTAGACCCCTTCCTGCGCAACTGGAGATCGCGGGATTGTCACACCCGTAGGTCTGCCCCTGTCACAGGCCAAACCTCTCCATGCGTAACTGGGAATCGCGGGATCGTCACACCCGTGAATCTGCCCCTCTCACAGGTCAGACCCATCCCTGCGTATTATTATTATCTCGACTTAGCCAAAAGGCATTCGCACTCCCTCTACGGGGAACATTCACTCAGATCCCGGGTATCCCGGATACCAAAAGGATCTGGCTCGGACGAGACCCTTGCCATGTTATCGGGCCTTAGGTGACATTGATGTTGTTGGACGTTCCTGCACTCCCCATGAATTTCCTGACGGTTCGGGCTGTCGCAAGTAGTACCGCTTTCTGCATGGACCTGTAAAGACCATCAGTTAGACCCAGCTCCTTGATGTTTCTCAGCAAACTTTTTGGTATAACACCAGTTGTTGACATGATGATTGGAATCGTCTGGACGTTCTCCATTTCCCATTGCCTTCTAATTCGTTCTTCTAAATCTCTGTACTTCGCGATCTTCCCGACTTGCTTCACACGCAGGTTGTTGTTGTTCGGGATGGCCACATCAATCAGAGTTGTCTGCCTAGAAATTTTATCAACTATTATAAAGTCCGGTCTGTTATGGGCAACTCGTTGATCTGTCAGAACTGTACGATCCCAGTACATCTTGTAGTTGCTGTTCTCAAGAACAGGCTCAGGTGTGTAGTTGTAATATGGGACCCTCTCTGCCTGCACAAGCAGCAGCTTTTCCGCCAGTTCCTGGTGCAAGATCTTGGCAACCGAATCGTGTCGTTCCTTATATTCCGTTGATGCGAACATCTGACATCCTCCTGTTATGTGCTGGATTGTTTCTGAAGTTGGGCACCCGTATCTGCATCTGTCATCCACTACCGATGCATCTCCTACAATGAATTTTAGGTAGTTGCGAGTTGGTATAACCTGATCTTGTATGGCCAGTAGGAAGCCTTCCGTCTCGGGGAACATTCGTCCCGAGGTCAGCAAATAGTTCGACGCTAACTTGTCGACATGTTCCTGGTCAACCTCATTAGGATGCCTCCCGTGCAGCGGCTTCCCCAACCACCTCTGTAGTTTATCGTTGTCGGTTCGGTGGTGATTTTGATGCTCGTGTTCCGTCAGACGTAGCGGTGTTGAGACGTCTGCTCCGCATATAGCCCTATGTAGTGTGGAGCTGTTGGCCTGCCTGTAGAAATAATTACGCAGATTTAATATTTGTTGGTCCAATTGCTTGCTGAGATCTGCCAATCCCCTTCCTCCTAGTTGACGTGGCAGAGTTGTTCTTTCTACGGCGCTACGGGGATGATGTTTGTGAGCTTTTGTCAGTAGTGTCCTAACTTTTCGTTGCAGGTTGTTGATGTCCGTGTTGGTCCAATTCACTATTCCGAACGAATAGCTGAGTACAGAGCACGCATACGTGTTCAGGGCCTTAAACAAATTCCTGCTGTTAAGATCAGTTCGCACTACTTGTCTTACTCTCTTGATGAATTCATTCGTTAAATCAGTCTTCATTGTTCGATGGTCTATCCTTTGAGCTTGTTTCATCCCGAGATACTTGTATGTATCTCCCTTGCTCATTGCTTCGATCTCCTGGCCGTCCTGCATCTCGTGTGCGCTTTGTTCGAGCTTTCCCCGGATGATATTAAGGGTGCGGCACTTGTCCAGTCCAAACAGCATTCCGATGTCCCTGGAGAACTCCTCTACAATTTTAAGCATTTGCGTTAGTTGGTTTTTGGTTGCGGCGATCAGTTTTAAATCATCCATATATAATAGGTGATTCAACTTGATCGCTTCTGCGTTGTTGCTTTTGATAGCGAAGCCGTATTTTGTAGAGTTCAACCGATGTGATAGAGGGTTCATCGCCATGCAGAACCACAGTGGACTGAGTGAATCTCCTTGGAAAATCCCTCTTCGGATGTTGATTGTGTCGGTCTCGATGTTACTGTCTGCGGTTCTGAGTTGTATCTTAGTGCGCCAGGTTGTCATAACGTGTTCTAAAAAGGAAACTGTATGATGATCTATTTTATACAGCTTTAAGATACCTCTGAGCCAGTCGTGAGGTACGGAATCAAATGCTTTTTTGTAGTCCACATAAGCCATGTGGAGGTTTCGTTGCTTGGAATGAGCCTGGTTGCAGATGACAGAGTCTATGATGAGTTGCTCTTTGCATCCCATTGCGCCCTTCGAGCAGCCCTTCTGCTGCATTGCAATGATTTTGTTCCGCTCGCAGTGAGCATATATTCGCTGCGTAAGGCAAGATGTGATTATCTTGTACAGCGTAGGCAAGCAGGTTATTGGGCGGTACTTGGCAGGGTTATCCGTATTCCGCTGGTCTTTTGGTAACAGGTAGGTTGCACCCTGTGTAAGAAACAATGGCATTTTCAGAGGATCGAGCAAGACTTCATTAATTAAGGTAGTTATCTGTTCATGCGTGCACCACAACTTCTTAATCCAATAATTTTGGAGATGATCTGGACCTGGCGCCTTCCAGTTGTGGGAATTCTTGATGACATCGGAGACCTCAGCGGTTGTGAATTGCTCGTGTTGCATCTGGCTACAGTTCCGGCCCATCTCGCGTTCTTCGCTGATCCAGCTTGCACTGACATTGTATGGACCTGGTGTGGCAAGTTGATTTCTCCAGAAACCGTCAACCTGCTCTCTGCTAGGGTAACTCGCATTTGTGGCATCGGCGCTAGAATTAAAAGCACGGTAGAAACCCTTTTCTGATCGTTCAAAGAGTTTGTTGTCTCGTTTCCTGTTGTTACTAGCCTTGTATCTCCTCAGACGCCCTGCGAAAACAGAAAGTTTTTGTTTTAATGTGTCAAGACATTGTTGAGCAGTGATGTTCGCGGGGTCATGCCGAGAATGCATTTGGGTGCGGCTCATTATTGCCTGCACCGCCCTCTGGATCCTTCTAGTTCTAACTCCTCTGATATATTCCGTCACTTGTCCTATGTCTTTACGGAGACTCTCGATCTTCCGATTTAGTTGCATTTCCCATTGAGCCATTCGTTGTTCTGGTCTTGCACGATTCAACTCTTGGGCCGTTCGGATCTTGGCACCCATTACAGTGGTGACTGCCGTTGCGGCACAGTAGATTAACATGTGCATACGGTCTAATGTTGGTGTCACTGAAACATAGTTTGGTAAAATTCGTGTGTTCATAAGATCGAGCACGATCGCAAGTTTCCTGGAAGAATTTAATCTTGGTAGCGGTGGCCTGCTCAGTGGGTCTGTGCCTTCGTATCGCAATACTGCCTGTCTCATATGTGCGTTTAAGCCTTCAAAATGTTCTTCGTTAACCGATTCCAGACTCTCGGTTGTTGGTTCTACCGTTTCGGCTTCTAGTTGTTGTCCAGGCGCTTGAAGTTCCCCATTGTTGTTGTTGTCATCTATGTCTATGTGTTCGCCGTGGATCTCTAGCTCAACTTCCCGTTTGATAGCGTTAAGTCGCGTTTCTGGAATTCGGTTATTTCTTAGAATAGTTCGATACTGATCTGACACTCGTTGTTCAGACACTTGCATGTGTGGAAACTCCCTGCAGAACTCAGCATGCAGTTGTTGTCGGTAGCCGATCATCTCTTGTCCTAAGTTTGTCACCCTGTAAAAAATACGCATAATCGATTCATTCATGGACACAGTCCATTTCATGCGTCGTCGTTGTAATCCCGCCTCTGTGAACGCTGGCTGAAGTTCCCGCGCAGCACCTTCGGTAGGTGGAACCCTAGTTCTCGTTTGGCTCCCATGTTGTAGATGTTCGTGTAGTTGTTGGGCTGTAGCTGTTTGTGCAACAGGGGCCCGCCTCATCAGCGCCCTGTCACCGACGTCCCGCTCGCTGTCATGTCCAGCGCCGGCTCCAGACATGCCCTGGCGATCCCCAGATTATTATTATTATATCGACTTAGCCAAAAGGCATTCGCACTCCCTCTACGGGGAACATTCACTCAGATCCCGGGCATCCCGGATACCAAAAGGATCTGGCTCGGACGAGACCCTTGCCATGTTATCGGGCCCTAGGTGACATTGATGTTCTTGGACGATCCTGCATTCCCCATGAATTTCCTGACGGTTCGGGCTGTCGCAAGTAGTACCGCTTTCTGCATGGACCTGTAAAGACTATCAGTTAGATTCAGCTCCTTGATGTTTCTCAGCAAACTTTTTGGTATAACACCAGTTGTTGACATGATGATTGGAATCGTCTGGACGTTCTCCATTTCCCATTGCCTTCTAATTCGTTCTTCTAAGTCTCTGTACTTCGCGATCTTCTCGACTTGCTTCACACGCAGGTTGTTGTTGTTCGGGATGGCCACATCAATCAGAGTTGTCTTCCTAGAAATTTTATCAACTATTATAAGGTCCGGTCTGTTATGGGCAACTCGTTGATCAGTCAGAACTGTACGATCCCAGTACATCTTGTAGTTGCTGTTCTCAAGAACAGGCTCAGGTGTGTAGTTGTAATATGGGACCCTTTCTGTCTGCACAAGCAGCAGCTTTTTTATATTATTATTATTATTATTATCATTATTATTATTATTTTCTATATTATTCTTTATCAATATCATAAAATAGGATATTATTAATATTATCGTCATTTTCAAATTGAATACGAGATAATGAATCCGCATTAGTATTTTTCCTTTTTTGTATTTAGTTTCATAATCATATTCGTCGAGTTTCAATCTCCAGCGAACTAAACGCGAGTTTGGTTCTTTGAGATTAAATAACCATTGTAATGGTTTATGGTCCGTTATAATAGTCAATTTTCTACCACCGAATAAATATGGTCGAAAATAATTTGTAAAATAAACTATAGCTAAAACTTCCTTTTCTATGGTACTATAATTTTTACGATTTTTTTCTTTCTTATAATTTTTTTCGGAATTATTTTTTCAATTTTTTTTTTCGAAATTTGTTATGATAATATGATAACAAAATGCTATTGAGAGTTAAATTAATTATTTTGGAAAATGAGTTTTTAAAACAATTTATTTGTAAGCAACGTACAGGGCAGCGATTACTGCTACAGTTCAAACAAGAATAAATAACGATAGACCAAAGCTTAAATATTATATACTTTATACAAATGAAACCTAAGCATACACGTGCCGCGCACTCAGCGTCTAGTCATCACTTTTACACAAAATAGTCCATTGTTCGTAGGCACGTAACTTGAGTAACAAAATTTCAGTTGCATTCATAACAAGTTTTGCTACCAACGGATAAGAAAAAATGTTTTTAATGATTGTTTTTTACACGTAAATACAGAGGCAACTTACACAGATTATATCTCATTCCTCGAGGTTTAAACTTTATTCAGATTTCGTTTCTCAAACTGATATGAGTTAAAGAACGCTACCACTGTGTCTCTGAAAATGAATGACGATATATCATCAGGATCAGAGGTCATTTTATTTTTTATCTTCTTTGAAGTCTCGGTAATATCGTCAAATTCTATTATCAAGAAATTCCCAAATTCCTTTGACCAAATACATAACCAAATACTTCTTTAAAAACTAATGAGTTTTTGATTTGATTTGTCTGCTGTGCGTTTGGCGGGATCTTGTCTTGAGCATGCACAGCAGTATGTTTCTTATAATGGGTAGAGTTCGTTTGGCTACTTTCCTACATCAGGAGATCTCAATAATCTAACCTTCGCCCACTGATTTTTCCAAGTGATTACTCATAAGCGTGTATTCCCGAATGACGTTAAACTTTTTCTTGAGATTCTATCTGAGGAAGATTGTGACCTTCTACAGGCTGATATTCAGCGGATTAAGGCATGGTGCATCTAGAATCAACTGAGCTTAAATGTGCCAAAGTGCAAAGTCGTAACATTTACCCGCAAGAAGAATTCTTTACTATATGAATATGCTCTGGGCAGTGTTGCACACTCACGCTGTGATACTACCAGAGCCTTGGTGTTATATTCAACCACGAATTGTATTTTGCTTCAGCTAAGATTAATCAAGATCTATGGTTTTATTGTTCTTAATTTTAAAACATTTACTTATAACCACTACTTATTCTTTACTTCTCATAGGTGAGGGGTGAGGTGTCCCATCTACAATTTTCACCGAGGAGATATCGAGGCAGTTCCAAGGGGTTTTTTAAAGTTCTTACGGGTTTTCTGTGATATAGTGTATCCAGGCAGAGGTTTCCCATATGTCCAACAGTGCGATAGATACAACCTTGACAGTACTTAATTTCATAGCCCCATATTCCCATATGAAATAATTACACCTGGCATATTTACAGGTACCTAGTTAGATAGATTAAGTGATATTAGCAACATTTTGTATAACGGAATCAGTAATTCAGTTTTCACTTTTTTGGACGCTTTGCCAAGTTTTGCCCCGTATGCGGGGCATAATTGGGTCTCAAGAGGACTAAAATGGGGTAGTACAATAATGCTTTCAAATAGTGAGTTTTTGGTGAATTCAAGAGACGTTTCTCCAAAATGTTTTATTAAGCAAACAGTCATCTTTAAAATAAAAAAATAATAAAAACGTAAAAAACATGAAAATGACAATTAGTTTTTCGTTTATATCGTCTCGCCATCTGGAAAAAAAAATGAAACGATATTCAGGGTGGTTAAGTTTTATTCTGGGACACTTCAACGGGGGGGTGATAGAAAATCATACAATATTATTATTTTGTGCTATAACTTTTTATCTACAACCGCTTCGTTTGAGATACAGGATGTTTGAATTCTCAAAAATTTTAACGTTTTATTTTTATTTTTCCAACCGTTAAAGATATTTAAACGAAATTTGGTACATAACATGCATTGATCAAGTGTAACAATATGTGATAATACCAAGTTTCCAATATATAGCCAGTGGTGGAGATAGGGTATACATTTGTTTTATCAAGAAAAATACTGACACGACCCTGTAGGGAAATTATGTAATTTGAAAAAGTCTGCTCTCTATTTGGCCAGAGGATATAAAGCAAAGTGTTATGGTCGAGAAAATCAATACTTGCCTCTTAAAAACCACTTTTGTGTGTGCTTAAAAAAATGTTATGAAATTTTATCGACGATTTGACGTTCGGTTTTAAAAGAAAAAAATATATAACAAAACAATACTTGGCCATGAATGACATTATTGGTTTGTTGAATTAATGACATTTTAGTGAGGCTCTGTGTGACAAGGGAGGCTATTTGCGACAAGAAAAACCCAACATGTTGTTATCCAATTGTTAACCGTTTTCAAGATAAGGATGTTGAAATTTTCAAGAAAAAAAACCATTTTTGTTACGTCCGAAACTAGAAAAAATATTTGAACCAAATTTGGTATACGACATGTTGTCATCGAAAGCCAAAACTCTTGCCAGTATCAATCTCACCGGTTGACCCTTGACAGAGATAAGGGTCACCGGGAAAAATAAAATTTTTATAAAAAATAATGTAATACGATTAAAAAAATAAAATTTTTAGACAGACAATTTATTTGCAACAAATTTGGATACTTGTTTCGTATCGGCTACCATTTTGCAGTAAATACGATTTTTTTGTTAATTTTTAACCTTTTGTTGAAAGAGAAATCTAAAATGTCATTTTTCTTCAAATTAATTTTTTTTTGCATTCCACTGGCTACATTCGGAACTTGGTATTACCGCATTTTGTGATACTGGATCAATGCATTCGGTGTACCAAATTTCGTTTAAATAACTTTTATCTCGAATTTCTCACCCTGTATCTCGAATTTAAACATCCTGTATCCCGAAAACTGTGGATAAAAAGTTATCCACGAAATAGTAATATTTTATGATGTTCTATCACCTTAAGTGTCCAAGAATAAAACTAAATTGCATTGCAGATATTTCAATAGGATATCCTGGGCAAATCGGGGTACCTACCTACCCATTTTGCACCGTTGCACGTTTTACAATAAGATATAAATAAAATTGACAATTATTTTTCGATAGAACGATTTAGATTAATCATACTTAACAGATCTAATTAAGCAATAAAACTCACTTAGAAAATCGTATAAAAACTGTATCTACCTTGGCTTAACGTAAACGCAAGTTTTAAAACACGGGAGCTGTTGTCCTCCCCACAACAGCTATGTACACACTGAATTGACTTGACCGGGGGCGTGATATTGCATCGAAAGGAGGTGGAAGGGGGGGGCATGAAGATTTGAAATTTGGTTTTGTGGTAACCTTCTGGACGATTATGCTTAGAGAAAATTTAGGAACATTAGTATGTATTAGACCATCTAATGTCATTCATATACCTAACTGCTTTTACCTATAGGTGTACACATGAATACGTATCTCTCTTTCTTCTTTTTTGTCAATGATTTGTTTCTTTGATATTGTGTAAAAGTTATATCTGTAGGTACGATTGTACTATTATATTTGTACTATTAAAAATATTGATGTCAATTTAACCTCGGCATTTATGTTTGTGTTTATATTATTTATAGTTGATTTATGTACGGGTCAAGCTAGGGGTAACTACATAACCAAAATAAAAAAATACTTAACATTATAAAGTTTAAAAAAATCATATTTTCAACGGATTTTTGTCCTCTGAAAATTGTTCTTGTGTAAAATTCAGTTTCACTGGATCAAGCTAGGTGGTAACTACATAACCAAAATAAAAAATACTGAACGTTATAAAATTTAAAAAAATTTCTCCTTTATTTTACTAAAAGCATAACCTACCAAAGCCCATTCTATCTCTTGGTGTACTTGTCGAGAAGCCTTGTCAGCAACGAAATTGTCAGCCGAATTATTGCAAGAGGCAAAAAATATAAATGTTTTTATTCTCACACCAAGCGCAAATCTTTTCTTTGTACTTGTCGAGAAGCCTTGTCAGCGACGAAATTGTCAGCCGAATTATTGCAAGAGGCAAAAAATATAAATGTTTTTATTCTCACACCAAGCGCAAATCTTTTGTGCTATTCTATTTAACCTCTCATCCCGTACACTATCTCTTCGATCCTTGTCTATCAAATGGATAGACAAGGCTTCGATTAATAGTACACATCGCTGAGGTGTTGTCCACCCTACACAGTATATTACAATCAGACATCTTACTCGAAAAATATTATAAGCCCAGGTAAACAGCTAATAATAATTTTAACTCATTAATATGACGCTGTTTTTCCTCTTCCGACCAAAAATACCATGAATCGTCTTGTTGTTACAATGACAACCCCAGCCAATCTTTGACGCAGCTGTAAACATTTCCATAGGAAATCTGTCATAACGTAACGCATTACCGGAACATTGTAACTTTCTAAGCCACCACTGATTCTGGCAGTAAGACTGACGATAAATTCATTATTCTATCGTAGTTCCCCTGAGTTTTTCTTAATGTAATAAATTTTTGTCGTTCAAATTGCTTTAACTATATGTAGAAAAATATATTTAATAGCAAGAGCCAACGAAACCAAATTACCAATAAATTTAGAAAAACTTCTAATCCTGCATTTCTTCAATAAGGGAAACTCTCTTACCAGTGCTTTAAGCCTCCGACGTTCTTCAGGAGGTAGCTAAAGTGACATTTCCTTAGAGTTAAATACAAACCCTAAATATCTATTAAAGATGAATCCTCCTTTAACCACCTTGGTTCGGGAGGAACAACCGTCTGTATTGGCCTCTTAATAAAAGGAATGTTTATTCCCTTTATATAGGAAATAAATCCCCTATCCTTAACCAAGTCACACCAATTCTGAACAAGAAACTTTAATCTACTCCGCAGATACCAACCTCTAAGGGTAGCGACGTCTCTGGGGCTTGTGCCGATCTTGCTTCTTCGGTTGGTACTGTTCCTGATATTGGTATCTACGACGTTGGCTGTTGGGAGCACGGTGAACTTGTCCACTCTGCTGCGCTCTCCTATTTTGCGGAGTTCTCTAAGTCCTTAACACTCTTGATAGTGCCATCTAAGTTGCTTCCAAATAGTCATTGGGTTATAAGGGTATCTTTTGAGATGTCTTTATTTTGGTATATTATTAACAATTCCCGTCTTGATATAGACTTAGAGTGGAATATATCACTAAGTAATCTACCAGTATCGCTGAGCACCTGCACCTCTATGAATTGCATATTTACTGCCCCCCTCATTTTTTTGTTATTAAAATTGCAATAGCACTCATGGTAGCGCACACTTGCTCTTGTTAATAAGCGCCTACCGGCCCTGCCGGACCATAGGCTTTGTTATGGCTCCTGCTCCTGAGTAGTAATAGGTGTACATACTTTATCGTCTACAGGTCGCATTTTTCGATTTTTCGAGCCCAAAGTTGGCGTACGGCCGACCGAGCTAATGGGCAAGAAGGCTTTTGATGGGCGTCCGAATCGAAAGAGTCGTTCGGCCCCCGGATTTTTTTTTTCGAATTTTTCGATTTTTTCGGCAAATATGGCTAGGGATTCGATCTGAGAGCGCCGGTCGAGTTCAATTTTCGCGTGGGGCCGCGAAGGGATATGGGCCTCCCGCCTACGAAAAAGCCCCCCCGATCGAAAAAGCCGTTCAGCCGTTTGGGCCCCTTTTGGGCCGCTTTTTTTTCGCGATTTGGCGAGGTCCACGGGATCATACTGTATACATCGTGGCCGAGGCGCACGCCCGGCACGCCCACATCCACTGACATTTCAATGGAGGATTTTCAAATTTCGTAGCGATTTGAGACTTTTTAAGGCTCAGAGGCCCATCTGTTATTCCGAGGGTGACTTTTTCAGGACGGGCGCGCTTATTTTTATGTAAAATCTAAAATCTCGTAAAATATTTTAGGAAACGCCACTCGAGACCATCTATCCTTTATACGGCTGTATCTTTTGAATCGTAAGAAGCGCCGTGGAGCAGTGGATAGCGTGCTGGGCTCATAACTCAAAGATCCGGGGTTCGAAACCACGCTCTGGGACAAGCTTTTTTATTTCTTTTTTTTTATTTTTTACTGAAGTATTTTTAAAAAATATGTAGTGTTAGATATTGGACGGTGGTACGGAACCCTTCGTGTGCGAGTTCGACTCGCACTTGGCCGATTTTTAACTTTATACCTATACCTACTTGTGTATTTTTATAGATAGTTTCAGTATTTGGCATTGCAGGAGCATGCCGCAGAGACGAGTTACAGAAATTACCATTAAATGATATTAACGACATGAATTCTATCATAATTGTAAAAATTCCCGATAGCAAGACAAACAAACCTCGATCATTTGTAATAAGCGGAAAAATTAGAAGTTTTAATTTTGTTGAAATGTATCGCAACTATGCATCCCTTCGTCCCCAGTCTACCAGTCACACTAGATTTTATAACGGAAAATGCTCCGTTCAACCTGTTCGTGTAAATACTTTTAGTAAAATTCCAAGTGATATTGCAAAATACTTAAAGATTGAAAACCCAATGCAATACACAGGACACTGTTTTCGCAGATCTTCTACAACATGGCTTGTAGAGTCTGGGGCAGACCTGTTAACATTAGCCATTAAAACGCCATGGAGGATGGAAATCTTCAACTGTAGTTGAGGGCTATATTTTGGGGAGTCAATTTGTAAAAAAACTGAAATAGGTGCTCAAATTCTGGAAGATGAACCAAGTACCAGTACTGGAAACTTCACAACCATTCTAAAAAGAGTTTTATGTGAAGAACCTGAAACCTTCACAGACAATGAAGAAAGAAAAATTAAAAAACTACTGGAAATGAAGTTTGTCCCCTTTTTGCACTATATAGTTATCTACACAAATAACTATTTTTCTAAGTATAATAGAATTGTGTTTTTCGCATTGCCAAAAGAGAAACTTTTTCGGGGTATCTACCTAAGTATATTAGGTGTCTCAAATAAAGCCCGATTATATCCTTAGTTTTTTAAATAAAAAGGCTAGCTTAAAACCAGGATGATGCAGTTTTCTCTGGAGAATCCGAGTCTAGCTTCAGAATTGATATACAGGGTGTTCTTGAAAAGTTAAGTACAAAAATACAGGATGTCTATTTAAGAAGGGCCACTCGAGAAAATCTTGACAAATATTCATTTTTCTGAGAACTTTATTTGAAAAAAAAAAGCTTTTCTATGAGCTAACTTTGCGTAAAAACACACTTGAGATCCATGGCCTACTTTCCGAGATATTTTTCTAAATCCCGAAAATCGCGGAAATTTCTTCGGCATGTAACTTTTTTGTTTCAAGGGTTACCAAAAAATTTCTTAATGAAATTTGTGGGCAAAACTGGTTGCTTTAAACGTAGTTTATCATAATTTGGAAAAATACCATGGTTTGTTGTGTGCTCTCTTAACACTTAATTTTTTTATTTATAGCTGTCATGCATACTAGAAAATTTTAAAAATGTGAAAAATGGGCAAGATACCGATACCTCGCAAGAAATTTTCAAGATTTCCAATGTAGTATGTTGGGAAAAAATACCTAAAACATGAAGGTACAGGATTCGAGGCCACGGCTCACTACAATAAAATGGGCACATTTTTCGGTGGGTATTAAGATAGCACCCATTAAACCGTGGCATTGTTTTAAATTCTGATAAAGTAGGCTTAAAGCAATTAGTTTTGCCCGCAAATGTCATTGGGGGAAATTTTTCGGTAACTCTTGAAACAAAAAAGTTACAAACCGAAGAAATTCTGGCAGTTTTCGGGTTTTTCAAAAATATCTCTGAAAGTAGGTCATGGATCTCAAATGTTACACAAAGTTACCCAATCAAAAAAGCAATCATTTTTTTCAAATGAAGTCCTCGGAAAAATAAATTGTAAGATTTATTGGGGGATTTGTTGGGCGAAAATTGTTATTTGTCAAACAGGCTTCAATCAATGGAGTATTATGCTTAGGCGCTTGTAAGTCTGCCATGGTTTCAGCACGGCCACAACTGGGCACTCCGTGGCGCTCCGAGGTCTGTGCTTGTAATTGTGATAATCGTAAGTCCCTGCGGATGATATTCTCAGGAAGCGCTACTTTGACTTCCGGATTTATCTTGGGTCACTTCCCCGTAATCAAGTACATCTTTTAATAGTATATAACCACCCTGGGTCATAGAGACACGTCTACCACCCTAGGCAGAACGTGGCTGCTAACAGTAACACCAAAGTTTACAGAATATATTTTATTCTGTAAATTTTGGTAACACTCACTACCCAAGGTACCTCCGAGGTCACTTCCGTGTAATCAAGTACATTTTTTTAATAGTATATAACCACCCTAGGTCATAGAGACACGTCTTCCACCCTAGGCAGAACGTGGCTACTAACAGTAACAATCAGTGCCACCCTGTGCACTTTCGAGGTCACGTACACGTAATCAAATCAACAATCTTCACACCGCGGCTCTTGTGCAGCGAATTCGACCTAATACTTCGTAAATCCTCTTCGATCTACGTTTTATTATCTTAGTGATAATATACTCACTATCCGGCGAGGGCTTCGACACTTTTTGGAAGGTTTTGGCATATCTGCGCAGCATGATTCTCTAAACGCTAGCGGTGCGATGCGGTCATTACAACACAAAAACGAAGACTGAGTGGGCCGACGGCAGTTAGCGCGAGGTAGGGGCAAGCGAATGGCGGGAGAAACCTATTTTCCTTTAAAATGTGTGGGCAGACGGACAGAAGCGAGGGTACTACACTTACTTATTTACGAGACGAGGCCGAATTTAATCCATATTTATTCGTCTATCCCGTCTAATCTGTATGAATAGCGTAACATAAAATGGGACAGCCACATCATTACTTTTTTTGCCTTGTATATTTCCAAACTGGCCAAAAGACTGTGCCGTTGGAAAAATGATGTTTGGTTAGATCTGATATCTCGAGATATTTATTTTACTGTCTGGGGCAGTAGATTTAACCTGATTTCTTTTTATATATCATCAAGAATCTTTCGGTGAGTTGTATTTTGTTTTCTTATGTTTAGGTTATTTTTTTATGTATTTGCCTCGCATTTTGAAACCTATATCGGCCATAATTTATATCAAAATAATATATTTATATATAATTTTTTACTCATTTCCGACTCGCTATTTAGTAGTGGTTTATAAGGTTCAAAGTTTTTAATTCTTATTTTCACTGAATATTGGGACCAGATTTTGTTTTTAAGTGATAGCTGGTAAACTAAATCGCCAGAAATTAATATATTTTTTGATAAACATGTTTAAGCTCATATCTCTGTTATTTATTAAATATTTTGCGTGCATGTTTGTATGACATTATGTTAACGTTTTAGCCATGAATTTTAAGCAAGTCTGATGCTTTTATTAAAACGGCTTACAATCCTCTAAGCAGTACGTGCAGTTTAGTGAAAGTTAATTATTAATGTCTCTCATATCGAGTCGAGCCCAATTTTCTTGCTATATCATCAATGAAAACGTATAATTCAAAATGAAAATGTTTGGAGATTGAGCCGATATGATATTTTCTAGTCCAGAGGATAAACCACTTCGAGCGATCACGCGGGCTATACGAAAATTTAGTCTATACTTTTTACATACATCAAACTTTATTTATTCATCTAAGCCCGGTCATGGATTTTTTTACGCCTTATTAAGCAGAACGTATTTTTGACCGGACACGCTAACGGTATCATCGACGGTTATATTGTGACATCGGCGTATTTTCTAATAAGTTGATTTTTTGGCACCCGGTTTTTACTTTAATAGAACCTCTAGCAACATTTTTCAGTTTAGTTTTCCACATTATCAAAAAAAAACATGACTTATACTATATTTCGAAGGGTGTTTAAAATATGTTCGATATTTTAGTCATTTAAAAATGTTTTATTTCCAGGGTAAAATTGGTTGAACTTCTTAGGGACGTATGTTGAATTTACACGCCTGGTTTTAATGCGGCAAATTATCATTCGCATTTTAAACGAATTTCATAGCGTAAATAGCTTTGGACTTACAATCGCAATATTTCTTTTTATTCCTAGAAATCAAGAAAATGTCGGGGTTGAACAGTTGACCGACAAGTTTTTTTTTACTCTGAACGTGTATCCATGTTGATCATGCCTGGTTTTAAATTTTCATCCTTACTGTACCGGGGATTCTATGCTATGGAAGTATGATTTACAGGGTTTTTTTTAGATTCTACTTCAACTTTCTGGCGATGGGTGCAATACCTATATTTACAATGTTTATTTTTATTTGCCAGATATTAAAGCGGATAAATTTAGCACCTATGAAGATTGCCATCGTTGAGCGATGGTACGGGCTATATATACATATTTTTATGAGTGTAGTTTCAATCGTCATTGAGCAATTACAAGAGCTAAAAATCCATATTTTTTATCAGTGTAGTTTTGTATACTTTTTCATCAGGTGAGGGGTACCTATAACTTTTTTTATTTGCTGAATACGGATACTGGACAATTATTTTGAGTAGACTCCTGTCGATAGTATCATAAATATTCACGCCTTAGCAGGATGCATTTTTAGCCGGACACGCTAGCGGTGTCATCGACGGGTATGCTGTATACTTGTATCTAATTTGATTTTTTGACACCCGGTTTTTACTTTAGCAGATTCTACTGTAGGTAGAAGGCAACAGAGTGTAGTTTCTACCATGGATGCATATTTTTATCAGTGTAGTTTCACTATTTTCGAAATCTGTTTAGAATATTTTCAATACATTATTAGTTAAAAATGTACGATTTTTCATGGCAAAGTAGGCTAATCTTTTAATATAATTCCCTACTCTTGGCACATATCCCTTAGATAATATTCTTGCTGGGTAAAAACAAAATTGAGATTTTGTTTGTGATGGCCATTTTCTCAGGTTTTTTTGAGATATTTGGGTGTTTCGAATGAAAATGAGCCCATTGTACTGGAAGCTGCGCCAGCAGATCTCGAGCATTGGGGGTTCAAGCCGTTTCGGATACACATGCTTTGATACTACTGTTGTATTTTATTGCATAATGGTTTTTTACTTATCATCAGATTCCAAATTCTACCACAAAATAGGCTGAACTTTTCAGACGTATGTATTTTGCCTCAAGGCAATAACAAATACCTGGTTAATATACAGAAATTTCTCAGATTTTTTATAGCCGTGGAGGCACTGAACGTTAAATAAACTGCGTTGTCTGCTATATTTTTTATTAGTAATCTATTAACGCCTGTAGTAGCATGGGCGTTATTTTGTAAACAATAGAAGTTTTGGCACCTAGTTTTTATTCGGACTTAATTAAGATGGTCTGTTGTTGTCGAGGTTAACCCCCATCGACTCGGACATTGGGTGAGCTTTTAATTGAAAATAAACTGTTGTTTCGGGTTCTGCACTGAGCGCTAAAAGAACGAACTATCAAAACGGGGTTTACGCCTTTATCTAGGGCTTAAGAGGTCAGGTGAATTTAGGTTAGTTAAATTTCAAAGTAAGGTAAGGCGAATCCGGGAGAACCTCGGGTAAATCTAACAGTGCAAATCGATTGTTATTATTTTTTTTATTTGTTTGAGTAAAAAGGTATTTTTATCCTTCCTAAAACAACGGCAACACCGCGAAAATAACTTCAAGCTGACAGTATGTTCGGAAGCCAAATTGGATGACGTAACTATAGGCGGAGATTTACAGGAGAAATAGGGGTTTTACCCTTTTTTTAAAGATCGTAAAAAATCTAAAAATATTTTTCTGTTTTCTTAAGCTACCCTGCGCACGTGATAAAATTTTTTGTACCAAGTGATAGTTAACCCTGTATAGTTGAACCTTAGTGCCTTATATTCGGATATGATATACTGGTAAAATGGATAAAACAATAGATGACTGAGTCTGCAATCACAATGTACAGGGTGTCCAGATTTGGTTGTAAATGCGGGGTATCTCGGTTATTTTTAGGGATAGGGAGTTGCGGTTTTCGCGAACCGTTGCTACTTTTTTGTGAAACGAAAGATACGGTAAACAGATTTTTCATAGCCACTTTCGTTTTTAAGATACAGGGCGAAATTGAAAATTTGCGCTTTTGGGGCATACGTCGTATCTTGGGAACGGTTAATGATATTGAAATGGCAAAAACTGTACCTTATAGAAATATTCACGTAGAATTCAGTGCTGTATTCAGTTTTTACTAAAATTGATAGTGTTCGATATATGGACCAAACTTAGGTTTTTTTAAATAGAACACCCTGTATATTTTCTACTAGTTATATTCAGATTGTCGTAAGCTTTACAAAAATATATAACACTATGTAGTTATTATCTATATTAGGCTCTAAAAATATCCGAGATACCCCGCATTTACAACCAAATCTGGACACCCTGTACATGGGATATAATTATAATTTTTTTTATAATTATATATAAGTATAATTATATTATATTATAATTATACTGGGGAAACCATGTAAAAAAGCATCTTGCATCCTATCTCTAGGGTGTTGGGGAAACGAATGCATATGAACCATGTAGGACTAGTTTAAACAATTTTTAAAAAAATACACATTTAAATAAATGAACAATTTACCTATGATATTTATATCTAATATCCGTAATTTGAAAATAATTAATATGTTTAGTTTTCATTTAAATGTGGTTCAAACAGATAGAACTGTTTTTTTCGATATTTGTTGATTGCTCAAGGTATACAGCTAGGGGTGAAACTTTTGTTAATGCTTTGTTAAAGTTTCCTTAACGCCTTGTTAACAAGCGCCTACCGGCTCTGCCGGACCATAGGCCTTGCTACGGCCCCCGCTCCTGTGTAATAATACGTATACCTATGCTCTCGTCTACAGGACGCAGTTTTCGATATTTCGAACCCAAATTTGGCGTACGGCCGTCTGAACTCAAGGACAACAACCCTATTGAAGGGCGTCCGAATCGGGAGAGCCATTCGGCTCCCGGAATTTTGTTTCCCGTTTTTTTTTTCGGGAAAAATGGCTAGGGATTGGAAGGGGGAACGCCGGTCGAGTTAAATTTTCGCATGGGGCCGCCGACGGATACCGGCCTCTCGCCTGCCAGAGAGCACCCCGATTAAAAAAGCCGTTCGGCCGTTTTTAACGCCTTTTTTTCGCGATTTGGCGAGGCACCCGGGATCATACTGTATACATCGTGGCCGACGCGCAAGCCCCGCCCCCCGATACTTATTCGTAAACATCGACTGACATTTGGTATTATTTTCTTGTGGAGAATTTCCAAATTTCCTACCGATTTTGGACTTTGGGGGCTCAGAGGCCCATATGTTATTCCATGAGTGACTTTTTCAGGTACGGGCGCGCTGTATTTTTATGTAAAATCTCGTAGAATATTTAGAAAAGCCCACGGGACACCAACTATCCCTTATACGGCTATATCTTTTGAATCGTAATAGGTGGACACTTAAAATTTTCACATAGTGTTTATGGCCGCTATAACAACAAATAATAAAAGTAAATTAAAGTTAATATAATAGTCTCGATTTTTGTAAACAACAAAGACAATCCCATCGACACGGCTACCTAACTACTATCGAAGATTTGTCAAGCAGCGAAGTAGCACAGTGGAAGCGTGCTGGGCTCATAACCCAGAGGTCCGGCGTTCGAAACCACGCTCTGGGGCAAACTTTTTTATTTCTTTTTTATTGTTTACAAAAGTATTTTTTAAAAATATGTAGTGTTAAATATTGTACGGTGGTACGGAACCCTTCGTGTGCGAGTTCGACTCGCACTTGGCCGAGTTTTAACTTTATATACCTACTTACTTGTGTATTGTTATAGATAGTTCCAGTATTTGGAATTGCAGGAGCATTCCTCAGAGACGAGCTACAGAAATGACCATTAAATGATATTAACGATATGGATTCTATCATAACTGTGAAAATTCCCATTAGCAAGACAAACAAACCTCGATCATTATATTTGTAAAAAGCCGTAAAATTAGAAGTTTTAATTCGTCCCCAGTCTACCAGTCACACTAGATATTTTTATAAGATATTATAACGGAAAATGCTCCGTTCAACCTGTTGGTATAAATGCTTTTAGTAAAATTTCAATTTCTAAAAAAAAAATGAAATAGCTGCTCAAATTCTGGAGGGTGAACCAAGTACCAATACCGGAAATTTCACAACAATTCGAAAAAGAGTTAACTTTAATAATTTGGTAGTGCCAAAGTGTTATCATTAAATTATTCGGCAGTAATTTAACGTAGCAAATGCTATTAATGACAACACTTTGGCACTACCAAATTATTAAAGTGGACGTTTCGATTCAATTTACAAGAAAATTACTACAATACTACGTGTTTCTGTAACCATACAAAAAAGGAGTAACTTTTTTGCCTCCAACACTCTTTGCTTGTTTTTTATTCTTTCAACGTAACATAATAACTCATTCCCAGGATTTTTTTACCGATATAGATTTTGTTTTTTATTTTGTAATAACAGCATAAATAAAATAAAAAAAATGGTATACTCTTATTCAGTTTTTCACGAGCTGTTCAACGAGCCCCCCACACAAGCCATATGTTCTCATTTGAAAAAAAAAGGAGGGGTGGCTTCCAGCTAAAGGGTTGAAGGAAAAATTTTTTTTATATTGCTAAAAAATGGGGAATAGCGAAAGAAAATTGACCTGTTTTTGCGTTTTGTAAGAAAAAAAATAGAAAAAAGATATGATTTTTTCCAGACTTTCGCCCAACCCTGTACCTCCGCCTCTGACATGCTTCCTATCCTGTCTAAACATTTTATCTCCCGATTTCCGGCACAGAGAACATGCTATGATCCACATCCTCACCAAGACACGACTCCGTCACAAGGACAATGTCAAAGCTATGGTTCTGAATTAAGATAAATAAATAATTATATCCAGTAAGTGTTGATCTCATATTTCAATGTTTTAAATGAATCAAGTGAAAAATCCAATAAAAAATAATTCAATAATAGAATGTATATGATATAGAGAAGTATCTAACACAACAAAAATAAAAAAGAGAAAAAAAAGATTATTATTCGCGTGCTAATAAAATTTTATGAATATTGTAGATATCAGTGTGTTTGAGAGCAGAAGAATGTTTCTGGTCGTTGATAGTGCCTGACAAGTTAATTTATGAATATAGACTGTGATTGTTAAGATTTGGTACTCTATTAATATTAATTGCACTCAATCTAAATCTAAATTCCTGCAAGCATCAAGCTATTGTTTAGGGAAAATTCGTAGAATTATTATAATTTGTTCTATAAATGATCACATTTTGTTACTGTTGGGCAAGAAAAGGTTGTTATTACTATTATTTTTATTATCTCGACTTACCTAAAAGGAATTCGCACTCCCTCCACGGGGAATATTTACTCAGATCCCGGGCATCCCGGATACTATCAGGATCTGGCTCGGACAAGACCCTTGCCATGACAATGATGTTGCTGAATGTTCCGCAGTTCCCGTTATCTATATAATTATCTTGGATAAGGGTGGTTGCCTGAGATCGGCCCGCCACGTAGGCCACCGTGGGCCCATTGTGCCACCACAGCCAGTACCACAGAGCATCCAGCATACCGGCCTTCTTAATGAGAGCCCCATCCTGATACAATACACATCCTCCTAGCCTAGCTGTGCCGAAAAACTCAAACCTAACCCTGTCAAGCGCAGGGCACACCGTAACTAAATGGTATGGCCCATGGAACACGAGCCTCACCTGCCTCATCCCTGGGGTCCGCCGCCACTCCTCATCAAATTTGGCCTACAGCTATTCATCCAGGGCTCCAATAGCCGCCCGAGGTGCAATCCCCAAAAGGGATCCTGGCCCTATTGGTCTGCTCATGGATGCCTTCCTGGCCAGAAAGTCGGCAGTTTAATTTCCTTCGATGCCCGAGTGCCCGGGCCCTTAGGACAGATCCACCCTATTTTCTTCAGCCACAAGCTTGAGCAGGGATGCCCTACAGTGCTCCACCAAGGGGACGTATTACGGTTTGCCCGCAATGCCTGCAGTGCTGCCCTGCTGTCGGAGTGGAAAGTCAACCTCTGGCCCTTCACTCGGAACCTGAGTGACTCCTCCGCCCCCATCATTATGGCGAACACCTCGGCCTGGAACACCGGGACGTGCTTTCCAAGAGAGGCTGTAAGCCTACAGACCAGTTTCTTGCAGAAGGCCCCGTCCCAGGTTCCCTTCTCTATCCTGGACCCATCTGTGTACCAGACCAGTCCCCTTCGGATATTACTGTTCTCCTCAACCCACTCCGTCCTCTCTAGGAAGAAAAATCGGAGTTGGTTATGGAATCCGATGGAACTCGCCTGCACATCCTTTTTTATGTAGTTTCCCTTATTGTCCGGATGATTGGGGCTGTCGCAAGTAGTACCGCTTTCTGCATGGACCTGTAAAAATCTTCAGTTGGATCCAGCTCTTTCATGTTTTTCTGCAAACTTTTATTCTTCCAAGTCTCTGTACGTCGTGATCTTCTCGGCATGCTTCACACGCAGTTGTTGTTTGGGATGGCCACATCAATCGTTTAGAAAAACTTCTATGGTAGACATTGTATGTACATTCCGTTTTTTCTTGCTGTAGATATCCCTTCTCCACAGTTGTTTTAGGCCAATGTTCACATTGATAGGGCAACTCAACTTTCCACAATTTCTCTTTTCATCGGGATTTTTGTTGCCATATATGCCATATCACTACAAATCAAAAATTTAAGTTTGGTCAAAAAACTACGACATCAAAATTTGCTTGGACTAAATTTCAATTCAGTTATTTCACTAGTTTTAACAAAACGGTGATCTTTCTGAGGAGAAGCTCGAAAATCACAAAGTTCAAATAACTTGTAAACCGTCAAACTCCGGATGACTCTAGGTTTGTCCAAAAACAGTGTAGAGGAAGAACATCGGAAAACAAGGTGAAAAGTTCATATAGAGAGGTCAAAAACGCATACTTGAAAAGATACAGGGGGTCAAAATGAGAAATTCGCCAATTTACAAAACTAATAAAAACTGAAAAATGGTGTATTAAAAACAAAAGGCAACAATAACAGGGTAAAACTTTAAATTTTATTTTATGTTTTTCCAAATAACTTTTGAACGAATCGAAAGATTTGCAGGAAATTTGGTAACTGAGATTTTTTTGGGGGGGGGGGGCGAGGAATTAATATATTGGCAGAGCTTCGATATGATTTTATAGGGGGCGCCACCTACAGTATTTTACGTGATTTCAAGCATCATATTTTTTCGGGTCTAGGTATATTCTAAAAAAGTGTCTCTAGGGGAACAGCTACAGAATATATTTTTGTCATTTTCATGTAATGAACAGTAATATTTCTATCAAATCCCACATTCATTCTGAGTAGGTTTTGACTTAGATACACAACACTAAAATGCTTTTAATTTAATTGTTTGTTATTTAATAAACCATTTTTAAATTTTGTTTAATAGTTTCGTCAACATACTAATAAAAACTTTAAAATAGTTTATTAAGTAACAACAAATTTAGTTAAAAGTATTTTACTGTTTGTCTTAGTCAAAACCTACTTTGAATGAATGCGAGCTTCGATAGAAATGTCACAGTTTGTCACATGAAAATTTTAAAGTGTAAATATCCCGAAAACGGTTGCTTCTACAGACTACAAATTGCATTTTTCCTCATAAGAACTTCAGGGGAAGACATATTTACGAAAGAAAAAACAATACACGTAGAAGCAACAAATTATGACGTTTTAACACACTTGAAGTGCCGTAGATGCGCCCCCTACAATATCACATCAATTTGCCAACATTTCAATTCCTTGCCAAAAAAACACATTTACCAAATTTCGTTCAAATCTTTCGATTCCTTCAAAAGTTATTTAAAAAAACATAAAATATAATTTTAATTTTTACATTCTGCATCTTTCTAAGTATTCGTGTTTAACCCCACCTTTATATGAGCTTTTCGTCTTATTGTTTGATGTTCTTTCTGCCGCAGAAGCCTCTACAATGTTGTTGGAAACTCCTTGTGTAGGGGAATCCACAGGATTCGTTTTAACTACTGACCCTGGGACACCCTGTATATAGTTACAATCAGAAAAATTAGATCTCTCAAAATATCGGCAAGTATACAGGGTAATACTTTCAAAAACAAAAAATATATATTTTGTCCCACTTTTACGATACACTCTATATAATCCAATAGTTACCTTGCAGCTTTTATATATAGAACTTCTTTCTCAATCTGCAAAAATTAGAGAAATAATAGGGGGTCGGAGTTTTCGCGTGAAGACTGTTCGTTTAAATTGCGGGTTTTTCTGTGTCCGCACATAGGGGCGATTTTTATATTCTTCTCAAATAGTCTGCTAGCGGTCTTGTACTGCCCCCCAGAGAGCCCGCGAAATGCTGCTGTCTCGCAGTTCGAAACAATTACAGGATTTAATTAAAACTACGTTTAAACGCTGTCTGGTGGGAGTCATCTATCACCAAACATGTCTCGGAGTCGTTACATTCTTCCCGCATTCGTTTGCATACCGTCGCCGCTGTTACTTAGCCCCTGCCTTCCTTAATGTTCGCTCGTTTGCTGCCAGAATTTGCAAAATCTCCTCCGTTTACCACTAACAGCTGTAATTGCTTCCTTGGGAAGCAGGGGTGAATCAGCAGATCGACAAAATTACCAGTATTACGAACGGGCAATTTATCAAAAGATTTTTTCTTTTACTCTATAATAAACAATTTTCTTTGTATTATTTTAAATTGGGAACCTAGAGATGCCAAAATAAATTTATTCAAACGGGCATAGTACTTCATAGTACCTTATACCTTTTTGACGGCTTAATATGATATCAATTATTTTATTTTATAATGAAACAAGTGGAAGCCTGTGTAATAATGGTAATATATGCTAGTTCCGTCCGTACATCAAGCAGAATGAGCGCCACCTCAGCTCCGCTATATCAGCATCTTCAAAATTATAAATACAAGTCGTTCATTGTTTTGTTAGGGTTTATATTCTGCATCTTGTCCAATTATAAGTCAGTCAATTTTTTTTTATTATTACGTCTCTCCCTCATCGACTGCGCTAGTTGTGCAGATTTTTTTGTAACTGCCAAAGTGCTTACGAACTGTTGAGTAAAGTGGATCCGAAAAGCAACATCACGTCGGTTCTCCGTGGATCTTGCGTTACGTGGGTTTCAACCCTTTGCAACAATAATCAACCCCGACTAGACAGCTGGCCATGGTAACAGACAAATTCCATTTTTCTTTTCCTAGATTTTCCGTCCGCGGCAAATATAAGATCAATTTCCATACAAGAAAATTCAATGCATATATTTTTTCTTTGCTTCTGTCGGTGAATACCACAAAAAACAAAGAAAAATTTCGATTCATTTTTAATCCAAGAAAACGATTTCGTTTTTTCGTTTCTTAGTGGATATATAGATTTAGGAAAATCAAAGAAAATTCCAAGAAACGAAACTATAAAATTTGAAAATAAACTTTATTTTGTAATTACAAGAACAAGGGAAGAGAAAAAAATTACGAGAAGGTTTATAAGTAATTGCACTGAAAATATAAAACCTGAAATAGTCCCAGTAGTTCCTTCGATGTCTCAGTTTCCTTGATGTCAAAGTTGAGGCGTTGGGCGCCAATTGTAACGTTGCTATGTTGTCACGTGGTGGCTAGAGCTCGTGGGTTCTCCTAAACCTTTCGATCCAGGCCGATCAAGAAGCTGAGAAGGTTAAGATTGATTAAGGCAATGCTTACAGAAGAAATACGGAAACTTGAGTTCATTAAGTCTAGTAACCTATTCAGAAATAACATCAAATTATGATGATTTGTTTTAGAGGATCGTACATATGTACCCTTATTTCCCCTAAGTGCAATTTCAGATAGTTCACACAGTTAAGTTAATTAAAACAGTAATGAGCAATAATAATGACGACTAATAATAACAATAATTGATAATGATACTTGATAATAAAAAGGGTTGATAATGATGATAAGGATCGTTAATAATAATGACTGGTAATAATAACGATAATGACTGATAATAAAAAATTGGTAATAGTAATGATTGATATAGAGTAATTAAATTAAACGTCAAGCGAATAAGTAAATCAAATGGTGATACAACTTAGATTTACACTGGCATCACCAGCCTTGGCAGCTCTTGTTGTCGCAGTCTCACGCCGATAGTGCACCCAGGTTGCCAACGAAGCGAAGAAAACAAGAATCGTAAACTGTAGAATCTTCATAAACCAATGAGAAGAAAGAAGGCAGGGAAGGAAAAAACCCTACAAGTAACGTTCTATATTAGTTCTAAAGTGGTGGATATTTTCGTTTAAATTTCATACCAGTGGCCCAGCCCGCGTCTACTTCCACCCGTGTGCCCTTTTTTTCTGAGAAACCACGTCCAACCTGCAGACTGATTGTCACTCGGCCAGTGTTTTTTTTTCTTCAAGTGTTTGTCGCCGAGGAAGTATGGATACGAATAGAAAATGCCCTGTTGCCTATCGATTGGTAGTTAAGAAAGAAAATATGTTTACGACTTGTTTACCAAAAGTGTTGATTAGGCCTGCGAGGGATGAAGTCACTGGTACCAACCGCTACCACGCCAAAATCCGGTCAAAACCGATAATATCTTATGATATGCTTGACTCGATGCACCAAGATGGTTTAAATAATGGCAGATTAAACAAACTTATTAGCTGAACGTGGCGGACGGTACCAGCGCACCCACCGGTGGCACTTAAATCAAAATCGAAAAACAAGAAAGGGGCGGGAGTTGTGACGTAGGGCCGAACATTCGCTGAACAAACTGTAACATCTAAGCATCCTATAGAAGTGCTTGGTGGTGAGAAATTCATTTCAAGCTGATATTGACGATATAAAAGGCAGAATAAAGAATAACTCTGAAAGAATAAAGAATAACTGAATTTGACTTTATTATTGTCTTGGGCCTAGTGGTGGTCGCTTCAAATATATCTTATAAATAAAGATCAAATAATAATTTAGGTACTTTGTTTTTCCGTTACCAACAACAAGATTATTTAAGTTGTGTAAGTCAGTAGGTACTGAAACTGAAATACCTATATTCTGTATTTTTTCTGACAAAATTACCTTTAAAATGAGGTAGGCACAAGCATGATAGTTCCATTTAAAATTTTAGATTAAGGATGTAACACTGGTTTGTTTGTTAATAAGAAGGTATTTAATCCGCCATCTTAGAGCCGCGGTCACTTATATAAATTACAATATCGAGTATACTAGATTGCATTGGTAACAGTACCAAAAGTGTGTGCAAAATTTCAGCTCAATCGGTTGAGTGGAAGTGGTTTACTATTCAGTTGCAAGATTTGACCACATAACACTAACAAAGCAAATTTAATAAAAGCTTTTAACTTGTAATAGAAGAAACTGGAATCTGATAAAAGCTGCTAAAAAGAATCTGACTAAAAAATTGAATATATTGGCTGTTTTAAACTATCGAAGAATCTTGTTTTTGACAAGAATGTTTATAAAAACTTGAAATAATTCCTAAAAAGTTTGAATATCTACCTGCATGCGACTGGTTTGCACAGCAAGGACGATGAAACCAAAGTGGCAATTCTCAGGGTGCACTCCTTGTCCCCAAACTCCAACAGTACCTGCTGGCACAGTGGCCCCTAGGTCTGGCGTAAACAAGAGTGGCTAAAAAGCCCATTCCTTGATTTCCTCATTGTAGTAATTGAAGATCAAGTAGTTGGTAAGAAGGGGATGCCATTGATGCTCTGCTCTGGGGCTGCGTTGAATTTATACACGCGTTCTGCTGAATCGGAGGGTGAACTTTGGCTTGTTACTTGTTCTACTTATAAATTGTTCCTCGTATTTTTATTTTCGACCATCCTTTGTATGTTTTGATCAAATTGTTTTCTACATATTCAGCTAATTGTTGTCGCCAGCGTACAAATGGAAAAGTGATTAATTTTGATATTAAAACATAGATGGCTTATACGTCACCTTTGAGACAATATTGTAAACCGTTAGAAACGTTACTCGTGTGCAATAAAAAGAAGAATGGGTAATTTTATTACTGATATTAAAATATTAGCATCTGTATGCAATTTTGGAACGTTGTAGACATCGCCCATAAGATATAAAATCGTCAGTGGAATTCAGATTTGTCGTTACCGTTGTAAACTTGAAAATAATAACCAAAGGTTAAATACAAATAAAAACCTTAATCATCGTAAATTAGTACCTACAGGAAGAAGGTAATGATTCTGATGTAAATAATAATGATGGTATTGATAATTCGATCTATGTTAAATTAATTTAGGTACTTTTTTCACCGCGGGTAAAATACTATTATTGTGAGTTTTACATTCGGAGTTTTTTTAATTTATTATCTCCGCTCACAGATCTTTGAAGAAAAATATTATTTTCAATGGGCAGATGATCATTCTCACGTATTTTAAAATATAAAAATATAATCACTTATTCGCATTTATAAATTTTCGATCCAAAACTCAAAATAGAATATTTCATTACGCCAACTTATTTTATTTTAATCAAATATACTTTTTTATTGTTCTCTTCTCAATTCAGAAATCAAAATGAACAGGATAACAGTAACAGTGCCGACCTAAATAAAAATCATTTGTATCGATATTGTTAATTAGATGCCAAATAATTATGGTCGTGAAGATTAGTTCAACTGTAAAGACCGAATATCATCAGCCCAACTAGAGTGCGAGTGTGACTATAAAACGATTTAATTTGAGATTGTATGCAGTAAAGTGTCAAACCAACTGAAACCAAATTGGGAGTTAGGGAAGAGCATTTAGCTCTATTCATATAATAATTATTATTAATTTTATATAGTATAACCACATATATCCAACATAACGAAAACGTTAGAGTGAACAGCAGCGACATGATGGGTGAATTAACATAAATATGGAAGTATCAAAGTACGTTAGAATCGTTACCAAATGTACATGTACGTTATTATTTTCTTCTTTTTCTAACTCTCATCAATTTTCTTTTCTTTAACCTCGAGGGATCTAATTGTTCTAACGAAACTAATCTTTGTAATTTAGCGGTTGATAAGTTTTGTGTTTCCGTTGTCTCCAAAAGACAGTTTTCGCAAATCGGAAAACGAATTTATTTTTAAAAATTTTATTTCTCACGAGGTGGGAAGATAGACTGAGGCGTCTAGCCTTGAAATGCATTATATACATTACATTTCTGTGAATTCAGCAAAGTCTATTTATTCATATGGTAGACAGTTTGAAGAACATAACTCCTCCGCGGGTAGATTGAAACTTACCACAAGGTTAAGTTTTCACACAATTATCTCATCCTTTGATTTTTTAGGTTTTTTTAAGTAGGGGTAAATAAAAGATTGACTAGGTTTCATATTTTATTTTTTACAATATTCTAAATTTATGTATTTGAACATTTTATTTATTTCATACATTTGAATTTCATATTTCAAATTTGGAAGAGATTTTAGATAAAAATCTAATCTTCTTTTGTAGTGTTGTCTGCGTCGCCCCTTGTCAATGGGATTCATTCTTCCTCAAATTTAATATTCGTTGTCCTACCAATGAGGCCGAGACTCGTCAAAAAGATCTTCTTTCCGTTGGTGATTTCCCGGTTTATTTCTTCGATGCGTTCAGACGTAAATTCTTTTACGAACCGTGCAGGTAGCGGAGTATGAAAATTTTCAAATTCGACGAACACTTTCTCCCCGTACCTTGTTTCAATTCTTCTAAAGATAAAATTTTATGCTTCTTACCAACCACTAACTCTCTTGCACTCACAATTTCTTGTACGAAGTTATTTTCGTTCAACTGTTTGAGAAAAGACATATTTCGATATTCTTCAAGCACTGTTGACTGGGTATAGTGAGCTCTCCCAACGGCATCCTCTTTATAATCCCAATCCCTTCCCCCACCTAAATGCTACGTCAACTGTTTTAGTGCAAACATCTGCATAATTTTTGCTTACGTTTTTTATATCAAGGTCCACGTGTCAAGGTGACGAGATCACTGATCTTCAGGTTAAGGTTTACTCAAGGTGACCTCTTAAAGTTCATTAACCTTCAGGTTGGCTATATATTCTGGGGACATCTCGATCTGGTAGAAACCGCTTGCTAAATCGAGGGTTGTAAAGTAGTGAGCTTTGCCTAATTTGTCAAGTATCTCTGTGATATTTCGCAATGGAAATTTATCGTCTATATTTTTAAATTTAGTTTTCAATACGCCATTTCTTTTTTTCCGGACGCGTCTAATTTTTTTAGTACAATCCAAATAGGACTGTTCCAGGGAGAGTTTGAGAGTTCTATAATTCCGTTTTTTAGCATTTCATTAATTTGAGAATTTACTTCTGGTTTGTGCATTTCAGGGTATCTATAGGTCTTTGTGTATATAGGTCTATCGTCCGTTAGGTCAATCTTATGTTTGATTTCATTTGCGAAAGTCAGTGGTGTCCCTTCACAATAAAAAATGTCACGAAATTCCAAGCAAAGTTTTCTTATAGCATAGTATTCTTCTGAGTTACAATGATTTAATCGCAATTTTTTTTAATTGACTTTTAATAGATTATCGTCAATTTCAAGAGGTTCGTTAAATGTTTCTGTTTTGTCTAAAAAATAGTGTTCGTCTTCGTGTAATGTTTGAATATCAAGAGAGAAAGAATCTACAACATTTACCATTGCTGCGGGCATCTCAGTTGAGTTTCTAAGATCCGTGTAATCTAATATACCTATACCATGTGATAAGGTGACTGGTACTTTAACCTTCTGTACCGTGCGAAGCGGAGCAGTAATTTGCGTCGGTTTAAAATGTGTTTTTTGGTTAATTTGAGATTTAATATTTGACTGACAAATTTTGTTTTTGGGGTGTTGTATGTAATGTAGAGGGATAGATACTTCGTCAAGTTCTAAATTGGTTTTTCCTATTTGAATATTAGTGTCGAATTTTTTCAAAAGGTCGATTCCTAATAGTCCGTCAAATTTGGGTGAAACATCAAAAAGCAAGAACTTGTGAAAAAATAGGAAAGAAAGGAATTTCCGCTACTTCGTCCTGAAGTGAGGTGGCGTGTGCACTTCTAACTGAAAATATTTTGTTTTGAATATATTGTGGATAAATTTTGTAAGCTAATTCTTGTTTAATAAAGTTTTTGCCGCTACCTGTAGGTATCTACTAAAAATTTAGCATAACCTAGTTCGGGAATAATAATATAGGGAAGTTCGGTTTTTTCATAATTATTGAGATAAATTATCTCATATTGTCTAAATTCGGTGCCTTCTGAAAATTTTGAGAATTTTGGGGGGTCATTATATTTTTCGTCATAGTCGTAGAAGTCGTAGTTAGGGGTTGAGTAATTATTCTGTGGGATAGTAATAGTTAAAATCGTCACATTCAGCGTTTGGTTCTGGAGAGTATTAATAGGGGTTATTGATATTCTTGATTTCATCTTCTGGACAAGATTCGGTCAACAAAGATAGCAATATATCTTTGATGATACGTTGGTAAAGGAGGGAACTTTGATCTGCAATGTTTATTCCCAACGAAAATCGGTAGGGGTATTAGCCCTCGGAGTAGTTGTTTCTGTTGGTTCTATCTTTTGAATCTATCCACTCTGGATTTTGCCTACGTCCATCTGATGATTTCCAAAGAGGATGAAACCGGTAATGGGCAGGCTGGGATCATTGTGCCTGCAGATTGTCAGGACATTGTCCCAACAAAGATAGCAATATATCTTTGATGTTACGTTGGTGAAGGAGGGAACTTTGATCTGCAAGATTCGGTTTGTTCAGGGTTGTCAATAGTTAAGTTCTGTTGTTCAACTAAGTGGTTATTTAAAGGATGTGGTTGTGGTTTTGGTCGTAAAGGATTTAAATGAGAGCGATTACTAAATAAAAGGAAATTTTCTTTTTCTCTAACAAAAACATGGCTTCTTCTAAATTTTGGGGTGTTTTTAGTCTAACAATTAGTTGGATATGGTAATCTAAAGCATTTATAAAAGTTTTTAGAGTGAAATCTTCGTATTCTGTAATTTTTAACAGCTTTACTTTTTGTGTAAAGTTAGCGGTTGTTAATTTTGCAAATAAAAGGCTTCGGGCATCTTGTAATCTTAAAGCGAAATATAAAGGGTTTTCATTTCGGTCTCTTTTGAGTGATAAAATATCTTGCACTAAATAATCGATAGATCTTTGATCGGAAAATGTGTCGATAAGACATTGTTTTAAAGTTTGTAGGAATTTATTTCACATCTAGAGGCTATTAAGTCTGCAGCTCTACCAGAAAGTTTACCTAATATGGTGTCAAAAAGACAAATATTTACACTAGCGTTTGGATCGGTTCTATTTTGATTAGTGGAAAGAAAATTTTCACAAAGTCTAATAAATCGGTTCAATTGCTTAGTACTTAGCTTGGTATCTGATCATGGTAAAATTTGGGTTTGCCATTATGTTTGACTTTTTTGAGTTTTTATTTTAACTTGGAAAAGTTGGGGAAAAGGAAAGTCAAAAAGGAAATCAAAAGGGAAAATAAAAAATGGAAAATACAACAAAATATGTACAATGAAAATGAAAAGAAAAGAAAGGATGAACTTACAATAACACAACTGCGATTGGCATTGCCTTCTTCTTAATTATGGACTTCAGGCGATGCTGTCCTTCTGTCCGTACTAATAGGGTGATGAGCGATGTGTGTCTCGTTCCCTTAGTCGATCTACCTATGGGCTTCAGGCAATTTGTGTCCTCCGTCCGTACCAATAGGGCTGTAGGCGATGTTTGGTCCTGCTCCCCTGGTCTGCGAGCCTTCTCTTCTTGGAGCAACAAAATTTTCGTCGTTCGTTGACAAACCGTAATAATCGCGACGCGAGGATTCGTTCAACAAATCGCACCGGCCGACTGCGACTGCGACAGTTTTCGCAGAGCGGAAAACGAATTTATTTTTAAAAATGTTATTTCTCACAAGGTGCGAAGATAGACTGAGGCGTCTAGCCTTGAAATGGATTATATACATTATATTTTCGTGAATTCAGCAAAGTCTATTATTTCATATATGGTAGACAGTTTGAAGAACATAACTAGACTTTGTTTTTTATTTACTTTGATACTGTGCTTTTTGCAGTTTCTGGAACCGGAATAGATGAGTCAGACGCCGAGCAGATGTTCTCCGAAACATCAGTCTTGCACAGCACCTGATGAAATTAATTTCATGTAATGAACAATAACCAATTAACATTCAATTCTTATCTGGCATTTTGAATTAATCAGTTTCTGTCACCATCTATTAACTTCCAAAATGCCTGTTCCCATGACTTTATTTGTCTGTTGCCGGTTTTATTTATATCCGCTTTTTGTTTAATTTTTGTTTTCAATTTATTATTTTTTTGATTGTTTTACACTAATATATTTTCTTGTGATCCCCTGTCATTTTGCTTGTAACTTCATTTACGCATTATTTTTCGTTTTTTTACAATGGGTACTTGTGATTTTTCTAGTACCACTTTATGATTTTTCAGTACCTAACTCTACAAATTTCACTTCACCGTTCCCTCTACTGGTGGTGCTTTCTTCATCGGACCTCATAGCCTTGCTTCTTTTCCCGCGTTCACTTCTTTATTAATTACTATACATTTTATATTCAACCAAAAATCATAAAATTCTTTTCTAGGCTTATTAAAAAGTGTAGCAAACGGTCTAAAAAACGAATTTACTACGAAGCAAAAGCAAATCATTACTCATTAAAAATGAAGCAAATGCTTTTCTTTAACTTTACACTTCCAGCAAATGCTCCATTTTTATTCATACGACCCGGTAAGCATTATCTTCCTAAACATTTGCACCGAGAAAGTAGTACTGAACTCAATTACCTACTTAGTAGGCAAAAATCCAGACAGAAAATCTGTTTGCAAAAATAGCGCTGCAAATGATTTTTTTAATAAAGCCCAATCTTTTAAGTTAAAAATATTTTCGTGTATGTGTTTTATTATTATTGTTCATAAGCGACATGTTTCTAATGATTTAGATAGATTAGAGTAAAAACTGCAAGAAGTACTTACTTGTTTTATGAAAAATTTAAAGATTGGCAAACAAAACAAAAAATTGGAAATTCAACTAGGGCACACAAAATATCTGTTAATAAATTGAACAAAAATTAATTTTATAAATTGCTTTCAAGAACTTGTTTATCACAGCGACCCAAATCCTGTGACAGTACAGGGTGGGCCAAATTGGACACTTTTAAAGGGAAACTCCTATTTTTGACGGAGTTAGACGAAAACTGATATCGGTGTCTGAGGCTCATTTTTTATGATAAACTTAATGGCGAAAACCGCAAATCGATATCTGTCACCGGTCTTGAGTTACAGGGCGTTTTTCGAAAATGTGCGTTTTCAAAAAGTGGCCGTAACTTTTTTCGGCTTGAAAATTTTGTGTTTCTGTAAAAACATTCTTAAAGCACTTTTTTACGTAGAATCCAATGTTGCTACTACATTTTTTTTTAGTCAATGGTTTAAAAGTTACGGATAAAAAATATTATTTTTTAAATGGAACACCCTGTATATTTTTGCATTTTTTAATAGAGCAAAAAATTAACATTCCAAAAATATATAACACTTAATGATTTACTTAAGTAGTTATCAATTACTAATAGCTTTTATAATTGGAAGCACGCCCTTTCAACAAGTAGGCTTTGGACGGTGAGACAACGAAACAATCGTGGAAAAATGTTTACTGTTACCTACCTGTCAAATTTTTAGTTAGGCTGTTTAAGCAGGGTAAAGATTTTTCTATTTTTGTGTAATTTATAAACTTTATAACATACCTACAATGAAATTTGAAAGTTATGAAAAATGGGATATGACAGTCTGTTTTATACTCGGTTTTATACAATCTGGGGAAAAATCAGATGCAACGAGCAATTTATACTACGAGCGGTATCCAGAGTGAAGACATCCTTTCAAGCACATTTTTGCAAGATTGCGACACAATTTGATTGATAGTGTCAGAGTAATAGTTAATAGATTCGATTAATAGGTACGAGTTAAACAGAGACAGGCATTTTCCCCGGATTGTATAAAACAGACTATCGTATCCCATTTTTCGTACCTTTCAAATTTCTTTGTAGGTATGTTATAAAGTTTATAAATTACACAAAAATAGAAAAATCTTTACCCTGCCTAAACAGCCTAACTGAAAATTTGACAGGTAGGTAACAGTAAACATTTTTCCACGATTGTTTCATTGTCTCACCGTCCAAAGCCTAGTTGTTGAAAGGGCGTGCTTCCAATTATACACATGAAATCATAAAAGCTATTAGTAATTGATAACTACTTAAGTAAATCATCACCAATTTACGTCGGGAACTTCAGGAGAGACAGTCTGGTGGCGAGATCAATTTGAAAATCAAGTATGTACAAGGCACACAGAAGATTGTCCAGGAAAACTAACAGTGCCCGACAGATTTCCAACTTCTGATTTGCTATGTTATTTTCAAAATGTTGAGGGTCTACCTTCGAAACTTGAATTGATTTATTCGTCAGTGTCCCTTGGGGAGTTTGACTGCATTGGTTTTGTGGAGTCTAACTTAACTAGCGATATTGTGAACTCTGAATGTTTTTCGGACAACTATACTGTGTTTCGATGTGACCGAAGATATGACTTGGTTAATTTAAGCAGAGGTGGTGGGGCACTACTTGCGATAAAAAATTATATAAAGGCTGAACAACTTAATCTAGGTGATCTCCTTGCTGCCTTTCCAATTATAGATATTGTTGGTTGTAAGTGTTCCGTTAATGATTACTTTTATTTTTTTGTTTATATTCTGTATATTCCACCACGTGTAACAATTGCGGAATATGAGAGTTTCCTCGAATTATTCTCTCTTAAAGTTTGTCAACATAAGTTTTTCCTTGTTATGGGTGATTTCAATGTTCCTTTCTTTTCTAATAATAATATTGATGATACTAAATCGCAGATTACGCTTAGCTTTATGAATTTTTTGGATGTATCACAAATTAACTATGTTAGAAACTCTAATGATAGAATCTTGGACCTAGTTTTTACTAACATGTCAGCAGAGTTAAAGCGCGAAGATTGTCCTTTTATAAGGGAGAGTTTACATCACCCAGCTTTGAGTATTTTGTTAAATGTTGCCTCACCATCCAATGTTCGCTTTGATGTTTCCAATGAGCAAAAGATGTATAACTTTAGGAAGGCTCAATATCCAGCACTGTACATGGCACTCTCGGAGATTGATTTTAGCATTCTTCATAATTTTTCAGATGTTAATGAGGCTTGCCATTGTTTCTATGGCTTATTATATACCATATTTGACAGATATGTTCCTACATACCGAAATAAATTAAGTCGTAGGTTTCCGAGTTGGTATACTGGTGAAATTCGTTACATGATTAAACTTAAAGAGCATTACTGGCGTAAATTCAGAACATCTAAAAGCAACTCCACCTTTAATGACTATAAAAGACTCAGAGCAGTGTTAAAGAATCTTATCCATGAAGCTTATAACTTATATGTGAATAGTGTTGAATACTCTATTGTCACTGATCCTAAAAAGCTGTGGTCATTTGTTCATAATAAAAAAGGATCTACAAGAATTCCAGGCAGATTGACGTCACACCGGGGCGAGTTGACTGATCCGGATACAATTGTGAATGCTTTTGCTTCATACTTTGCTAGCACCTACCAGTTACCATTCCATTCTTGTGCTGTCAGTCAGACCCTCTCTAATCAATTGACTGATACTATCAATATATCAATGTTTTCACTTGCAGATGTAAAACAGGCAATATCCAAACTTAAAAATAAACTTGTGTCTGGTCATGACTTAATTCCTAGTTTTATTGTTAAAGATTGTTCTCCACTTCTTGCTGAGCCATTAACTTTTTTATTTAATCTCTCAATTAAAACATCAACGTTCCCTGATTGCTGGAAACTTGCTCGGGTGTGTCCTGTTCATAAAAAGGGGATTATTTCTGATGTATCTAATTATAGGCCGATTTCCATCTTACCTAACTTTGCGAAGGTGTTTGAGATGTGCGTGTATAACCGCATCTATCCGGAGCTCAGAAACCAACTATCAGTTTCGCAGCACGGTTTCATGAAAAATCGCTCAACGACCACCAATCTCGTTGAAATCTCCCAGTTCATTTGTGAGAGGCTCGATGACAGGGAGCAGGTTGATGTGGTGTATACGGACTTCTCGAGGGCGTTTGACAGGATCGATCATCCCACTTTATTGTACAAACTCTCGCTGGCTGGTTTTAGTGATAGCCTCGTTTCATTTTTTGAGTCTTACCTGAAGAACCGCCCTCAGTCCGTATGTTACAATGGCTTTAATTCTAACAAATATATTGCCACTTCTGGAGTTCCTCAGGGTTCCAATCTGGGGCCTCTGTTATTCCTTCTATTTATCAATGATATTACTGATAATCTCAAATGTGGTAAACTTTTGTTCGCGGACGACTTAAAAATCTATTGTTCAATACAATCCTTAGAGAACTGCTTATTTCTCCAGAAGCAGCTTTGTGAATTGGATGCTTGGTGTGTCGTTAATCACCTGGATTTAAACCCTGCCAAGTGCAGTGTGGTTAGGTACTCTCGAAAAGAGTCAAATATAACATTTGATTACAAATTAGGTAACACAAGTCTTGCTTCTAAGGACAGTGTTGATGATCTTGGGGTCCGCTTTGATAGTGTCATGTCGTTCAATGAGCATTTCAATAATATTTCGATGTCTGCCTACAAAACTTTGGGTTTTTTGTTGAGACACTGTCGAGGCTTCACAAATATTGCGGCTTTGAAGACTCTGTTCTTTTCACTCGTCCATTCCAAACTGGAATATTGTTCTGTTATTTGGCATCCAATTTATGAAACCCATGAAAAGCAATTAGAGTATGTTCAAAGAAAATTTCTTAAATTTCTTTATTATAAAAC